>JAAIIK010019674.1:115918-133306 GCA_014706435.1 Silurus glanis | reverse complement strand
ATATAAACACACACACACACACACACACACACACACACACACACACACACAGGTGCATTTCAATAAATTAGAATATCATTAAAAAATCTATTTACTATCTTCAAAAATTTGAATACTTCATAAGGTCAATCAAAAAAATATTTTTAGTGAATTGTTGGCCTTCTGGAAAGTATGTTCATTTACTGTATATGTACTCAATACTTGATAGGGGCTCCTTTTGCTTTAATTACTGCCTCAATTTGGTGTGGCATGGAGGTGATCAGTCTGTGGCACTGCTGAGCTATGGGGTATTGTCAAGAGGAAAATTAAAAACACGAGACCAAACAATTTCAGGTCTGGTGAGTTGGCTGGCCAGTCAAGCACACTAAAACAATGGTCATTTCACAACTTTTGGTGCTTTTGGCAGTGTGGGCAGGTGCCAAATCCTGCTGGAAAATGAAATCAGCATCTCCATAAAGCTGGTCAGCAGAGGGAAACATGAAGTGCTCTAAAACTTCCTGGTAGACGGTTGTGCTGACCTTGGACCTGATATAACATTTACATTTACATTTGCGGCATTTGGCAGACGCCCTTATCCAGAGCGACTTACAACTGAGCAGGGGAGGGTTTTAGGGCTTTTGCTCAAGGGCCCAGTAGTGGCAGCTTGGTGGTGGTGGGATTTGAACCTGTGATCTTCTGATCCAAAGCCCAATGCCTTAACCACTGAGCTACGGACCTGATATAACACAGTGGACCAACACCAGCAGATGACATGACTCCCCAAAGCACCACTGACTGTGCAAACTTTACACTGGACCTCAAGCAACTTGGATTCTGTGCCTCTCCTCTCTTCCTCCAGACTCTGGGACCTTGATTTCCAAATGAAATGCAAAATTTACTTTCCTTTCATCTGAAAAGATGACTTTGGCCCACTGAGCAACAGTCCAGTCCTTTTTGTCCTTTGCCCAGGTAAGACACCTCTGACATTGTTTCTGGTTCAGCAGTGGCTTGACACAAGGAATTCGTCAGTTGTGGCCCATGGATACGTCTGTGCGTGGTGGCTCTTGAAGCACTGACTCCAACTGCAGTCCCCTCTTTGTAAATATCCCCCAAATTCTTGAATGGGCTTTGTTTCACCTTTTTCTACCACATTCTTTTACTTTCCATTAATGTGCTTGGATACAGCACTCTGTGAACAGCAGCTTCTTTATCGATGACCTTATGTGTCTCACCCTCCATGTGCAGGGTGTCAATGATTGTCTTCTGGACAACTGTCAGGTCAGCAGATTGTGTAGCCTGAACCAGACTGAGACGCCATTTAATGGTTTAGGAAACCTTCGCAGATGTGTGGATTTAATGCGCTGATTAGAGTGTGACACCACAAGTCTCCAATATTGAACTTTTTCACAATATTCTAATTTTCTGAGAATTTGGGGTTTTCATTCAAATTAAAAGAAATAAACACTTGAAATATACCAGTCTGTGTGTGATGAATATAATATACGAGTTTCACTTTTTGTATCGAATTACTAAAATAAATCAACTTTTTTTATGATATTTTAATTTATTGAGATGCACCTGTATGTATACATATTTCCTACAGAAAGTCATCATACCCAGTGAAAATCTTTAAAAGTTTAACGTTTCTAATCTGTATTTACACATCACTCATCATCAAAGTGAAAATAAATAAAACATTCTGGTGGGTTCTTAACAAGTAATTAGTGAAATACCAAAATGATCAGCCCCATAGATTATACCACTGCAAACTTGCTCAGGTGCAACCAATCAACTTCTAGATCAAACACTAGGATAATTGCCCACCTGACAATAGTGTTGGTTTTGTTTACCTCAGAATAAAACCAGCTGCTTTTTGAAGATTCCACTGTTAGTAATGCATAGTGCTGCATTTAATTCCAGTATGGTTGGGAAAGTGATTTCAGAAGGCCTCAAGGATAAAGTTGTTGAAAGGCACAAGGAAAAAGCTACAAAAGATTTTAAAGTCATTGGCTATCTCTCAGAGTACTGTTCAGAGCATAATTGATGAAAGTGGAAAGCGTATGGTACCACCACCACATTAACTAGATCAGACCTTGGAAGACAAAGGCAGGGGGACAGTGATCACAGAAGCTACCAAGAGGGCAAAGGCAACTTACAAGGAATTACAATACAAGGCTTTTGGGCTGTAACTGGTCAGTCTGTGCATAATAGGGTAAAAAGAAAAGTGTCTTTCTGAAAATGTGCCACACTCAAAAATCAAACAGCGCACCACCCAAAACAGCCCATACCTACTGTACTGTGGAGAATGGTGGTGGCATCAAGTCAAACATAAACAACTGTATATACAACAAGCTTTAGTTGTTTCTGTTTGTATTTAATTTGTAAAAAATTTTTATTCAGAAATAAATTCAGAAATGTAAAAAATTAAGGCCACTGCATGATGAGGTTTGCCTGTCCAGCAGGACATCCTATAAACATTGTTAGTAACAAAAGTTAATTTAATGCAAATGATGTTAGTAAGAGTAATAATAATCATGACATCAGCATCATCGTCATCCATAATGATATTATAATAAAAAAATGTTTAAAGGAACATGAAAAGACAGAATACTTACACATTATATACTCATTTAAGTCACTAAAATGGTATGTGTAAGAAAAAAAAGGCTACATCTGTTAGCAATTTTACCAAAGCAGACAACAGTAAACATTAAAACATTCTACAATCACATATGTTGAATGTATAAGTAAAACAATTAACCAAAACCACATTTGGGCATAAAATAGGTAAAGAAGACTAACTAACATTAAACACAAGGAATAGCATGAACCACTGCCTCTTCCCAGGTTTTTTTTCCCCCAAAAAAAAAAAAAAAGTCATTGTACATCCCATTAGAAAGTACATCCCATTAGAACTTACAGCAACTTCTTAAAATTTAGTGGTTACATTTTTTGCACAAAAAAAAATAAAAAAATCAACAGTTAACATCTCATAAATAAAATACACCCAAGATTTATAAATGATTCTAAGCAATCATAAAAACAATTACAATTTTTGTCTGTCATATATACTGAAAATCCCTATACAGACAGCTAAATTAAAGTAGTGTGGAGTTTTATATATGTGTACATTTGTGTGTCTTTGTGTTTGCCACTAATCACAGTGTCCGAATTGGTCATATGTTAATTACTACAGCTAAAATTTTGGAACAAACAAGAATAACACCATCAAGTAAAATTGTGTTTACTAGTCAAATATCAGTATTTCTCAGCTAAAGAAAACCCTGGTTTATATACAGTACCAGTCACAAGTTTTGACATATTCTCTTTGTGTTGTTTTTTTAATAATTTATTTTTTTTACTTTTAACATTGTACATTAATATTGAAAAAATTAGAACTATAAAAGAATGTGTATGGAATCATGCAGTAAACAAAAAGTATAAATAACCCAGTATATGTTGGATATTATAGATTGTAAAGAGTAGCTACATTTAGCTTTGATGACAGCTTGGCACACTCTCATTAGATTCACCAGTTATTCACCTGGAATGGTTTTTAATTTACAGATGTGTCTTGTCAAGAGTTCATTTATTTCATTTCTTGCCTCCTTGATGGCTTTAGACCATCAGTTGTCTTGTACAGAGGAAAGGGTGAGTACAAAGTCAACTGCTGTACAAATGTATATTATGGCAAGAAACACTCATTTAAGTAAAAAGAAAAAACAGTTTATTATTACTTTAAGAAATGAAGGTCAGTCAACACGAAAATCTCAAGAACATATTGAAACCCAGTTAAATGTTCAAGTGCTTTCTCAAAAACCATCAAACGCTATGATGCAACAGACTCTCATGGGCCGTAACAGGAATGAAAAACCAAGAGCTACCTCTGCTGCAAAGAATATGTTTAGAATTACTAGTCTCAGAAACCAGTGATTTACATAAATGCTTTTTGAAGTATAAGTGGCAGACATATTTTAACATCAAAGAAACGAAGAACAACAAGCAGAAGATACTTGTGTGGGTCAAGAAACACAAGGAATAGGCATTAGATCAGTGGAATACTGTCCTTTGGTCTGATAAGTCAAATTTGAGATTTTTGCTTCTAACCACCATGTCCTTTTTAGATGTACAAAGGGTGAATGGACGGTTCCTAAATGTTTGGTTCACACTGTGAAATATGGAGGAGGAGGAGGTGTGATGGTGTAGGGGAGCTTTGCTAGGGACTTATATTATTTGCTTTATTCAAAATTATGAACACACTTAACCAGCATGGCTACCAAAGCATTTAACAGCGACATGCCATCCAATCTGGTTTGCACTTAGTGGGACCATCTTTGTTTTCCAACAGGACAATAACCCCAAACACACCTCTAGTTCATGTAAGAGCTTTGCATCAGACGAGATGGTTTGGGTTGAGTTGGAACAAGATTCATGATTCAAGACTCATGAGACTGACCAAGAGAATACCAAGAGTGTGCAAAGCTCTCATCAAAGCAAAATGTGGAAGAATCAAAAGTATAAAACATATTCTGGGTTATTTAACAAGTTTGTGTTTACTACATAATTCTATATATTGTATGTTCTTTCAAAGTTTTGTCTTCAGTATTAATGTAACAATGTTGGAAATAATAAAAATAAAGAAAAAACACTTTAGGAGGTGCATCCAAACTTTTGACTTGTACTATATATTTACATTTAACTCACAGTGAATATGGCAGTTTTGAAAAATAATAGAGAACAAATTTTAAGAACCGGAGGAGATGACGTTAAAATGAGAAATGTAACAAAAAATAATAGCAAAAGGAAAAAAACCAAAAGATTCATTATGAGTGGAAATACAGTGCAGGTACAAGTACTTACACGTGCAAAATCTCTGTCTACCTACGTATTAAAAGACATTCAATTAAATTTTATTTCATCACACTACATTATGTATGTGATTTAGACTGGGCAGGATTCTAGATTTAACATTGATACCAGCTTTAACTTGTAAATACTGCCAATTGTGCATGGTATAAGTGCGATGAGCCACTGCCAGGTATTCATTACTTGATTTTATTAACCTCCGTGCCATTAAAATTGTGTAACACACACCTAGTCATGGATTATTCCTTACATATATAGGCACACATACATATAACATATAATATTAATGATAATTCTAATGCACTGTTGATTTCTCAATGATTCCCAAGAATTAGTATGACATTCATTGATCCAAGATTGAATAATGACAATGATAATTAATATTAAATACAATCTATGATTAACTAATAATGAAGGAACTAAACCATTGGCATTGCTCTGGCTTTTGTTTAATTTTCAGCCTCTCCTCATAGACTGAAGTCTTTCCTCAGTGCAAGACACATGAAAGCTAAAAATTCTAATGTCTAAATTCTAAAGGCCTTCATGTGTCTTGTAATAAGGAGATGCATCAGTTTGGCCACTCATACAGTGGAGTGTTGCAGTGATTATTAATCTTCCGAAAGTTTCTCCTATCTCCACACATGATCTTTGAGGCTGAACCATGAGTGAACACGTGACCAATAGAATCTTGGTCACCTTTCTGACCCATCACCCTGTTTTGCTCAGTTTGTGTAGGTAGCCAGGTTTAGGAATAGTCCTGGTATTCCAAAATGTATTCCATTCAGGAATAATGGAGATCACCATTGCTTTGTCATTATAGGGTTTGGTGTAGTTTTGTTTAATCTGAATGTACTGAATATAACAGGATATTATGCATTCTTAGGTTTTTATAAAATAAGGTAATGTTAATAGACTACACTGGACTGTATCTTTGCTTCGGTAATTTGAAATTGTGTCTAAAGTTTTGGGTCTAAAACCCTTTATAATTAATGAAAATAATAAATTAGGGATTTCAAATCTACAAATATGCTGTATAATAAAGTTTTTGATCTTGTGGCCTTTTGAGAATTGAGATTAAATAATATCTTTAACACAGAGTGTTTGTGCATTGCTGCTAAATTATGGAAATTATAGGTTCTGCATGTTGTGTGCAAAAAAATCACATTAATTAGGAAGCTGTGACACATAGTGATAAACTTTGTATGTGAAATAACATCACTAAGCATGTACACTTGCACTCTTCATTTTCCCTCATTTAGTCATGATCATGAGCTCAAAATTAAACAGAATTAGAATTTGGGGTGGACCACTGTCAATTAATTCTTCTGGCAAAACAGAACATGTTCTGATTCATAGACAAATTTGCATGATGAGAAAAACTTGCTGTAAGTCAATATATGAACTTAGATAACTTAAACACAAATCCGATTTTTTTACATGCAGACTATTTCTCTGATGAAGTGATAAAGTGCTGAACTCTCACAGCTCACATGCAAATGCTTCCCTGTACTTTTGCTTCACTCTTAAAAAGAATGTTCTGTTCATCCAATTCCACTCATCCTAGGCTGCCTTTTAACAGCCATGTGCTGATCTGTGTTCTGAAGTTGGCTAAGTACTTGCACTCTACCAAAGGTCTAAGGTTTTGAGTAAAAAGGCTCTTGTGACCAGAGAAAATGGTCTAAGGTTTATCCAAGTTTTCATATACGGAAAAAAGCCCTACCATTTTTTTTTTAATCATATTTTGCAAAACTGAGATAAAAAACATCAACTACAATTTCTAAGGTTAACAACTTAAAGCAAAGGAATAATGTAATATATACTGTGCTTTCTGTACCTTTATCTTCAGCCTCCTCTCCTCCCCATAACTCTACACCTTGTCTAGTAGGGAACGCTGACAGTAGAGCAGATGACGTGGAGTGCCATATTTGCGGAAAAAGAGCAAGGCTCCCAAAGTACAAATTAAACACACCAGCAAAATAAGTGGCACCACTACTGCTGCCATTCCTCCTTCATCATCAGATGTGCTGTCCACCTCAATGACAATCACTTCTGTCTTCTCATATTTTTCTTCTTCTTCTTCAGTATTCTCTTTGTCTTGGTCATTGACATCAGTTCCACCACCTGCCCGACCTTCGTCTGTTTTAGGGTCCTCTTCTGGACAATCGACCAAGTCACTTAAGGCAAACTTTGGGTAACCGGGTTCCACTCTCATTAGTTGGTTGCTGAACTTCCAGTATTTATTAGCTTTGTAGAAATATGTGTAACCTAAAAGAAAGATTTTGACTTTAATAATCTGTAAAGATGTTTATTTTACTTTATGCTTTCTAAGGTAGCACCATTATGCAAGTTCTAAGAATGGAGTGCTAAATTGACTGTACTAAGCACTGACATATTATCCCCTAAGCCCTCGGTTTTCCCTAATTTCCATAAAATTATATTTTAGAAGAGATGTTTAATTCATCTTACTCTAATAAATAATGTAAACTACATGATGTAACTGTTGAGTAACATACCATTGAATTTAACTCCAAATGTACAAATGATAACTAGTTATTAATTAATAACTAGTTTATTTATTAAAAAAATTAATAACTTATTAACTTGACTTTATTAGCCTATATTAAGCTACTTAATATAAAAAGAATTGTTACTTTGGTCTCGGCTCATGAAAGCTGCTTCGATGTTGTCAGGGATACCCTGCCACTTGCTGCTGGGTTTAGGATAATCCGGGTCTACTGATCGTTGCTCTTCATTATATCGATAATATCTAAAAGAAAAAAAGAGACACTAACAGTGTGCTTTATGATAAGCAATAAACGCTATCTTACACAAACAGAAAAACTGTCACATACTTATTTCCTCTAAAGAAGTAGGTTTTGCCTGTGGGTGTATAAAAAAGGGCCACATCAATTCTGTCCTGAGGGAGACCTCTGCCCATCGCTCTCAGTGTCTTTGGGTAACCTGGCTCCAAATTTGCTTCAGCAAATACCCAATGTCGGTCACCTGAGGAATGATTCTATACTTATTATGAAAAATCCACTTAAGTGTTTTAAGTCTCTTAGCTTTCTGCAACACATTTTAATATAAAATTACAAAATGAAACCAGCACTTGCCTTTAAAAAAAACAAATTTGCCATCCTCTCTCTCATAGGCAGCATCAATTGATGTAGGTAGACCTCTCCAGACATGTCCAATTGGCACTGGATAGTTTTCCATAACCCGGTGATTACGTACACGCCATAACCATTTATTCTAAATTCCAGGATGAAAAAGAGCTTTAAATTTGCACATTAACGTCGGTTTTTATTGTTTACAAATGCGCAATATTTTTACCTTGAATATAAACATTTCTCCTCTCAAAATAGCAATTGTGTCAAAGTGACCTTCACAGATATCAGGGCCATAGTGAGGTACTTCTGGTTTGCGTGGGGTGTCACTGGGATGAGGGATATGGTAAGGGGGGTGGGGGCTAACTGAAGGTCTAGGATTTCCCCTAGGGTTTGGACCTACATGATGAAGATGCAGAAAAAATTCTATTAGCTGACACTGTTCTTGAGACAGGTTTGCACATATCTGGTTGCGGATGTCAGGAGACTGTTGTGATCTAACTTACCATAAAGCTGCTGAATGCCACGACGATCGTCGTCTGGAAGTTCAAAGTTTTCTGTGTCCATCCATTGGTAGAAAGGTGCCATGATGGCAGAGGGGTCATTAGAGTGCTCCATACCCAATGCATGACCCAGCTCATGTACAGCCACCAGGAAAACATCATTACCTAAAGGGAAAGGAAATTCATGACACGTAAAAATACAATTCTTTTTTAAATCCAGATGCAATATACCATTTGTTATAGGACCTGCTATCCAGTATATTTTCTAATATATAATAGAACTTTTTTTAATTTTTTTAATTTTATGGTATTGCCTCAATACTAGCACTCTTTGCATAAGGCAGCACAAAGCCACAACGTTTACCAAGTAAAAAAACAATTAAGATGTCATTTAATTTTTAGAATGATCTAAAACATTGTTCATGTAACTGCAATGGTTAAAATCATAACATTATACAATACATGTTCAAATTTGCGTGGTAGACATTCTGTGTGAACCGACTCAACGTTTTTCAATAAATCAAAGAAATCTGGTTTAGTAAATTTGGATTTGACAGATGCTAGGGAAATGCTACCAGAATGCTAACAGTAATATTTGGTGGAGAAAGGATAATGATCTCAGGCTATTTTTCAGGGTTTGTGCTTGAGCATTTAGTTCCAGTAGAAGTTATTGTAAATGTTGCAGCATGCAAAGGCATTTTAGACAAATGTATGCATTTTAGCAAAACTGTGGGGAACATCTTTGGGAAAAATTTGGACAGTCAGTTTTTACTTCTAAAAACAAACAGATAACAAGAAAAAAAAAAAAACACAACACGTCAATATGCAGCCATTTGTTCCCAAAAAGTAAACCATTTAGAAACCATGGGGAATAAAACTAGTACACACTTTAATTCATTAAAATGCAGAGCAACGTTAATAGAAACAATTAACTTAGAACTAATGTTTTTTGTAATGGTTTGTCTCTAACTTTGTTTTGAAGAAATAATGACCCATTGTATTACTGTACAAGATTGTTTCAGTTCATTGATGTTTGACATTTGTTTGTGCACAGCTCTCTTAAGGTCCCACCACAAAATCTTGAATGGGGTTAATGTCTGAACTGTGAAGAATCTTAAACACTTAATGTTTTTCTTTAGTCATTTAAATGTGGATTTGTTGGTGTTCTTAAGTCGCTGTTGCAGGACCATTTTTGCTGGACAATTGCTGGACAATTAGCCTTATATTTATCCCATGAATACTTTGGTAATAGTGGAGGTCATCTATTCCATTTTGTCCATTTTTCCCGAGCATACAAAGCAAACACAAATAAATCCTATTCTACTGATTACTAAGATGCTGGTGAACTAGCATCCAGCCTAACACAGTGTGGGTCATAAGGCTGCTCATCAGCTCTAATGTTTAAGGTTGTTGGACAGAGGATTTGCTCTGCCTCTGTCCATTCTTCTTGTTCTGGGGCATTTTTATTTGTCAGCTGCCTGCATGGCCGCAGGAAGTGGGGGTGCTGGGGGTGCTGGAGCACCCCCTATTGGCGAGAGAAAGATTTTTTAAAAATGTAGGCCTATTAAAAATATTTTGCACAATTTATAAATTCCTTATGAATATTTTAGGAAATGATAAAAATATTCCATTAGTTTTTCTATATAGAAAGCTTGAATTGTCTACTTTTAAACAAAACAATTCAAAACGAAAATAAACCGACTAGCATATGCTTATTATGTATTCCGTATTAAGTGTGCATTTCTCTCTATAGGCGCGTTCACTGTGAAGATGACTAGTGAGCATCGTCAACTTCATCTTTGCAGCCCGACACTGACACACAAAAAAAAAACACTTTATTAATAAACAATTCAAATGTCTCCTTGCTATATTTGACAGATTCATAATCATTACTTTTGCCGGTTCTTTGTGACAGCTGTTATGTGTGTTATTGGCAGCGTCACCCTCTGGTTACAGCACCAGAACATGGACATTTTATTTTAGAGAATGATCCACAACAGACATTAGAACATTAGATATTCTATAATTAAATCAACTAATCGAATATTCAAAAATAGTGTCTCATCCCTGCATGGAATCTCTTTTTTCTTTTCCCATATCTTCACTCACGTCTCACCCATTTCCAAAGGGGATTAAACGTTTCTTCCTTTGTTCGCTTTTAGGTCGATTATTTTCGTATTCTTTACTGTGGTAAAGTAGAAAAAACGCTGTACAGATAGCCTACATTTTTACTTGTAAGTCAAATTATTTTTAATAGCCTACAGTTTGTGCTTGTTATTAATTAGACATATGATAATTGGTAAGGCGTGTCAAGTTCATTTGTAAAGCGGGTGATTTTAGTTTGGCTTTCTCTGGCAGCGCGCAAACATAGCCTAAATGCCTTGCCCTTGTGGAAGATTAAATTAGCTCTTCATACCTTTTACAACAACATGAAGATATCAGAAAAAGAGATCGGTGGTCTCTTTCCTGCTCGTGTTCCACATCCCTCTCAAAGCACAGAGCGGGAGGCTATAACGCGTCTTTGTGTGGAAATATAAAACTGTTTTATTTTATTTTATTTTTTTTTTTTATGGATTCAACTTTATTATATTATGTAAGTTACCAGTATTTACTGATATTTATTTCAATGCTTTACAGGCTTTAGTGTGTTGTTTCTTTGGTTTTTTTTTTATTTATTTCAAAACAACCCCCCAACCACCGCAACACCGCCAGTACTTGGTCCATTACCACCGCGGTGGTAAAAAAAACTGCCATTGTCACAGCCCTATGTATTTATTTTTAAAATGTATTCTAAATAGGCCCATAGGCTCATAGGTTTTTTGTCCAAAAAAATAAATAAAAAAAATTCACAGCACCCCCTGTTCAAAATTACTTCCAGCGGCCCTGGCTGCCTGGCACTGACTAGTTTTTCACACATTGTAAGTGTATATGATTAAAGTGATACATTTTCTGTTATATATTTTGAGGCAACATTATGCTAATAAATTGATCTATCTAGTTCACATTAAAGTAAACAACTGGTTCTTAACTCGAACTAGTGTTTAAAAGTTTGGGATGTTTTGAATACAATGTTAAAATGTTTCGAAATACTCAAACTAGTAAACAGTTAATTTATTCTTTAGCTTATTGTGAATCTTCAAACAAGTGCACTTATTCTTTCTTGTACATTTCTGGAAAATTATGTTAAAAGTTGGGTTGTCAAAATCAACGTGTTAATAACGTGTTAACACAAATTAATTTTAACGGCACTAATTTTATTAAAGCACGATTAATGCAGCATGCATTTCTGTTCGACCATTTTGATTAAAATATAATAGATATAAATGAGGCGAAATTAAAACCTTCAATGCAACAAACGTTTATTCACGACGTCTTTTCTTTGCTCAGATATTTAAAAGAAATTTAAAAAAACTCCACTGAAAAATAATTTATTATCAATAAAAATGTGTTTTACTGATGCACCAAGTCGCAAATCAAACACCAAAATCCTCAGTGGTGCCCACATCCAGCAAATAAAACCATCCGTGTGGAAACACAGCAAAAGTTCTGTTTGGTGTCCTGATGATTTACGTAATTTAAAACACCATAATTAGTTTAAACCGTTTTTTCATTAAGTGATTAATCGCGATTAAATATTTTAATCCTTTGACAGTCCTAGTTGAGTAATAGTTTACTCAAAAAGCTAAATAATTTAAGGATTAAACCATACTCATGTTGTTACAAACCTCAGTCTGACTTTTTTCTACTGTGGAAGGCACACACACACACACACACACACACACACACACACACACACACACACACACACACACACACACACACACACACACACAAAGGTATCTTAAAGATTAGAATTAATAAAAAAAATGAGCATATTTCATATTTTTCTTTTCAGATAAAAGTCATATTTGTTTGGAACTACATGAGGTGGTGGTGGTTTGTGTGTGTGTGTGTGTGTGTGTGTGTGTGTGTGTGTGTGTGTGTGTGGCGGGGGGGGGGCACGAGGGTAGTCTGATCCTTTGAATTATTATTTGCTTCATTTTCTTTGTATTGCCATTGCTGTAGTTTTCTTACATGATATTTAAGTGTATCTACTCTGTTTATTTGGCTTGTGAGGGCATGGACTACAGGTATATGTAACCCGTACACCCACTTTTGGGGGCTATGGTTGCTATGTCCCGTCTCAATAACTGCAAGTCCTGTGGCTGCAAAACGAGTCCAATGTTTGTTTCGACAAACAAAACACTGTGCATCATAGCTAAACTTCTAAACTTTAGTCACATCAGTCTAAAGGAACATTTTAATTCCAGAACTTTTGTGGTTTGTCCAAATGCAATACTGCAAACCCAAAGTCATGCTGTCATATTTTTCTTGGACAGAGGGGGCTTTTTCCTAGCCACATGATGTAGCGATTCGGTTTATATATCTGCGCGCGTTAAATGTCTGACCTTGGTCTAAATCTGCTGCCGGCTTCTAAAACCGTCTTAAATGCTCCTTATTTGTAAACAATCTATTTTTTTTTACTATGGATAAGCAGCAATAACTTCTTATTTTGTCCCCACCTATATTCTACATTTTGGTTTACTTTTTCTGAAAAAAATTACTACAGTGTTTGTTTGTACAGTCATATATAATACTATTTGAAGATGTAAATGGTAACATTTGCAGGGGTTATATTGAGTGTCTCTATGTGCTATATATTTTCTGTGGCTAGAAAAACAAGTAGAAAGCTATTATGTAATGTCCAAGATAGATTTTATGAATATAATAATATTTTTTTTTCATCATTGTGATTTAAATCACTCAAAGGGTCTGTCAAAACAATATTTGCTACATATCCTTTTGGCCCCATCTCTTGATATAGTGTTTCTGTAGCCCTTGGGAAAAGCAAGGACCTATGTTTACTTCTCAGCATCTGATAAATTCTCAGCATCTGTCAACCCTTAACGTCTCTTACCCCACAAGTCTCTGTTTCCAATTGTCCAGGGCTCTGCAGCATCAAAGTGTGTGTCTCCTCCTATGCCATTTCCAGGAAAATAGGCATGTGCTAAAAACCCACCCTCACCATCAAATGGACTGGCATCATCATGAAAACCCTCAGCAAAGAAGATCATAATGTCTGCAAAGTCAGTAGTCTTGTGCCTAATGTAGCTGTAAGGGATCTCTCGGAATTGTAAAGGGGTTACACTCTCCCACACTTTGAAAGCTTTTCTGATTGCCTCATAGGTTTCATACTCTCCGATCTTAGGTGTGTAATTCTGTATACTGGAAAAGAAAACAGAGAAGATAAAAAAGCCCATTTGGAAAGATAATCAGGTTTTTAGAAAACCCTAAACACTAGAAATATGCTAAAATGTAGAAAAAAACAAAGAGTAGAGAAACGGATGTACATATAAAACAATCACATGAGAATCTGTGCTAAACCTCACTGAATGTGGAATGGGTTACACTGTATGCCACAGAGTACTTCCATAAGTGTGGAAAAAATGTGTCATGCCCCTTAACCAGCTAGGCTCTTTAAACAATCTCTTCATTTTCTTTGTTACGTGTCGATATCTGCAGTATGATTCCTACCAGAATGTGATCTCCTTCTTTTTCCATTTCAGTCCCTGGATAGCATATCTTTTCTTTCTCAAGCTGCTCTTTAGCTCTGCTCCAAACTTATCTGGAACACCACAGCGAGGCCTCTTCATTGCCCTGGAAAACAGACTTAAATCAGTTACTTTAGGCACATTTTTTTCAGGTAACATTTTCTGTATTAGTTGTGGATTGGATTTCTTTACCTGGAACCTACGGAACCGAGGGATCCCCACATAATCATTCCACATTTTTGTCAAATTATATAAAGGAATCAAACTAAATAACCCTTTAGACAATAGTTACATGTGAAATTGACTCACTTCAGTGTGTCAGAGTCCAAATTTCCAGTGACATTTAGGCCGTATAATCTTTGCATTGCAATAATAGCAGAAGAAATGGATTGGGGTGAACGGGGTGTGTGTTTATGAAGGTCACCTGGAGGAAGATACCCATACTGTTGAAGCCATGCCTAGAGGACACAGAGATATGACAAAAAACAACAATGGCAGATCAATTTTCAACAAATTAAAGTTAAGTACAGTGAAGTTGTAATTGTGTTTATATTGTTAATAAAAAGTATGAGTGTGGTCCGTCTGAGTGTGAATTGCAATATCAGCATGCATATTCATGAGCCTCCTCTTCATGACCGTTTCACTGATAAAGCTGTATATGCTCTGGATTGCCAACATCACACTCTCTTGAAGATGCTTTTATAATTCCGTTTTTAGATTTTTAGTTAAGTTACTTTTAATGTATAAAGATGCTGTAGTAAACCCCTTTTGTTATTTCCACATAGCAGGGTTTCAATGGTATTTGATAAATAACCAATATTAATATACAGTGCCTCCGCATTTACTTTTATTCAACAATGCAAATATTCTCCAAAGCTCTTAAATACAGGAGAAAGCTTTGTTTCACAAGCTCTTCATTTATATGTTTTAAACTGGCCTTTTATCATTGTCCTGTTTTTGTGTATGGTTTTGGCTCCATCTACATTACCCTTGATGGCAACAGCTTCTCCATCTAAAAATTAAATCCACAGAATGATCCTACAGTAAAACTGCCATGCCTGATGTTACCTCTGTGTTGGTCTGTATTTACTTTGTGCTAATCGTGTCGTTTCACAAGCAATCTTGGTCCAATCTGATCTGACAAAAAGTCAGAAATATTTACTGTGCAACCAGAAAACCGGACACATGAATATAAAATTAACACTTCAATCTTTTTTTTTTTTTTTCCCCCATTTCCCCCCACTGAAAAAAACAGCTTTATGTCTGCTGCTTTGTGCTGTGTACACTGCTAACTCTACCTCATTTGAGTTTTCTTCCCCTCTCCATCACCTCCATCTCTGTCAGGGGAATTTTAAAACTTTCTTTCAAACTTTCTATAAGTTGTTCGCTTACATTTCCGCTATCTATATCCGCTCTGCTACAGACGTCATTTGGCATTACTTGCCATCCTTTTGCATTTGTTTTATTTATATCACTACGTGAGTCATTTACATGAATGGCTTTTAGCAGACATCCTTAAACAGAACAAATTAGAGAAGTCATACTAGTTACAAGTCTGTTTATTCCACCATATGGATACCAGGACAGAAAATAATTTTTAGACATGTACTTAGATACACAGTGTCCCCATTTCTGAGCCTGGGCCCACTGTTTCCTCTTATTCCTGTTCTTTACTTTCAGAAGTGGAAGTCAGTTTTGATCCTTTGCTTTTGTATTCAATCCAACTCAAGGTTTTGTGTGCATGCTGGCATGTTTTTTTCTGCTCGCTGTAAGAGTGATTATATAAATTGCTATATATTTTCTGCCAGCTTGTAAATACTGCGAATTTTCCTCTGATTTCTCTTATGAACGAGGCACTTCCTACCACTTTTGTTTTTCATACCATACTGTATGAACCCGAGACTGTTGTGAACAAAAGAAATCCAGGGGATCAGCAGTTTCTGACTGCTGATACTATAATAAACACATCTGGTGCTTGTGCCAGAGTTAAAACTACTGAAAACACATTTGAAACATCAACAGAAACTCTTATCAAGAAGCTGTATGTTTATTCTGCTTTGTGCTCCTGCCACATGTTAAAAAGATGTGGGTTTTCTTCCTGTTTGTTTTCTTTTATTTGATTGTCTTGTACGTTTGTTAAAAATGATTCTGCAAATTGTATTCATGGCTAAATATTTGTGGTCAATTCTTGCTGTTTTTATCTTTTGGTTCATGGGCAATACACACACAGTTTTGGCAACTCTTTGTCTTACTAAACATTTAGTTCTGACTTCTCTCAGAGGTTTGTGGTATGAGATATTCTGCGAATCTCCTCGCTGTTTGGAATAATCATCAGTGATCACGAGGAGGCTTGTGTCTGCCAGGCACCAATCATTTCCCATAGAGCATCTCTACCTACTTTTTTCATGCAATCTTAATAAAAAAAAAAGCAAATCTGAAGCTTTGACTTCTGAAAGTGCTTCTGCTCCTTCCCAGACCCGGTGAGGTCTTTTCTAATAAAGCGCTTTACTCGTTCTCCAATGTGCAGCGCACAAATACATTTCATGCAATATTGTTATGTCTTTATGCCACTATTATTCATGCTGTATCTACTGTATCTACACCACCTACACAGTCTGATCGGCCTCCTTACCTCCGGACTCACGTCCCGCTCCGGTGCGCCGCCCTGCACGCGCAGCCACAGCGCGAGGAACAGCAGCAGCTCCAGAAGCGCTTCAGACCAAATCGCCATTCTTCAAGTATATATTTAATCAAATCCAGAAACTTTAGTTTGCTTTTCCCCTCTAACTGTTAAAAAACATCGCCTTCCAAAAAAAATCACAAACAAGAGCGATGAAATATAATAACAATTAAACAAAACTCTTACTTTATTTATATTTATATATAAAACACCCAGCTGAGGGAAGTTGTGCCTTAGTGCTATTAGTAATAACTTTCAAAAGGCAAAATGAAAGACGATGTCAGTAAACCACTGTTTTTCTTTAACCCTAGTTTATTTCCACCCGAAACTTTGTCAACACGTCTTCATATTCATGGTATTCGCAGCCATTTTCTCTCAGCTGTTGACGTGGTCGCTCGAGTTCGAGCCGAAACTTTCACCAACCAACCGAAAGCCCTCCCCTTCTCTCTCTCCCATCCCTCTTTCCCCTCCCCTTCTCTCTCTCCCATCCCTCTTTCCCCTCCCCTTCTCTCTCTCCCATCCCTCTTTCCCCTCCCCTTCTCTCTCTCCCATCCCTCTTTCCCCTCCCCTTCTCTCTCTCCCATCCCTCTTTCCCCTCCCCTTCTCTCTCTCCCATCCCTCTTTCCCCTCCCCTTCTCTCTCTCCCATCCCTCTTTCCCCTC
>JAAIIK010019674.1:91406-102456 GCA_014706435.1 Silurus glanis | reverse complement strand
TCTATCTATCTATCTATCTATCTATCTATCTATCTATCTATCTATCTATCTATCTATCTATCTATCTGTCTGTCTGTCTGTCTGTTTGTCTGTCTGTCTGTCCATCAAAATGAAAAGTCCCTTTGTCATTGTTCACAAACAAAATCATCAAAATGTTTAATCATGTTGTCAGTATAACGCTGCACAGTTTCAGTATTTCATGATATAAACTATGGTTTGGATCACAGTGACTGAAAATGCACTCAAAATTTGCCTTCCTTCTGTTTGGTATCTATGAATTTCAGATATTTATTTGATTGCATATTTGATTTATGTTGATTGTAAGAGACCGAACAGGATACTGTACAAGTGTTCGTTTGTTTCTTGGTTGTTCATCTATTTACAGAATGTATAATTCTGTGTTTTGCTCTGTCTGTATTCACTCTCTAATTGAATGAAGGTTCACAAGATTCACCTTTGACCTGTTTTAGAGAACTAGTTGATTATTGGTTGATCTGATGCTGTTCACTCTCCTTCATAAGTCCCATTTACAAAAAAATAAAGTTTAATATATAATAATATAATTAATATATAATTGTTAAATAATTTTTCCAAAGCAACTGAGAAAAACTGTAATACTGCCTTTTACAAACAAAAGCTAGATGCAGGTGCACATGATCCAGGCAAACTCCACAACATATTTTTTTTTATGGTCCCTAAACCCACTGTCATCCTCACCCCATAACAAATCTTACAGTCCACAGTAGAAATTACTACTACACCATTAATTACTTGCAACATGGAGTTTCAGTGCATTTGGAAGATAAAGTATTCAGACCCCCTTCATTTTTTATTTTATGTTGCAGCCTAATACTACAATCATTCAAATAGTTTTTTGTCTTATTACAGTTTTTCTCAGTTGCTTTGGAGCGTTTCTCAGAACAGAAATGAAATTCTCGAAACTACTTGTTCAACCTCCACAATCATTGTCATGTGTGCTCATCATAAGAACATTTCTTGATCAAATTGCGAATGCTTTTGTACATTCATTTAATTGATTGTGTACAAGTGTCTGCTGTTTCCTACATTATCAGTTGTTTATGTCGTGTTGATCAAAATATATTGAACTGGTTACACTTGAATAGTTTTAACCCCCAAAAAATCTCAGCATCAGTTCATTGCATAAGTCATTGAATGCAAAATGGTTAAACCAGTTGCCATCATCTGTCGTCTAAAATTTACATCAAATATAGTTATATTTATAACTTTTTTTGGTAAATGTGTCTTGAATTGATGAATTGTGCAGATGAATCTTGAATGTCACTAATGAAGGCGAGTGAGATCAACCAATGATCATCTAGTTCTCTAAAATAGGTCAAAGGTGAATCTTTTGAACCTTCATTTGGCAACAGAGCAAAACACAGAATTTCTGAAAATTTTCAAAACTCACAATTTCTGAAAATAGATGAACAACCAAGAAACGAAAAGACACCATTACATTTACATTTACATTTGCGGCATTTAGCAGACGCCCTTGTCCAGAGCGACGTATCAAAGTGCTTTGAGTCTCTAGCAATGAATAAATCTACACTGGTACGCTAGATTACAAACTTAATATAAATCAGACCACAACTCTTGATTTTTACAAAGCAAACTTGGAAAGTGCTAATTTAAGTGTTTTAGGAAGAGGAAGGTCTTCAACCATCGCTTAAAGATAGTCAGGGACTTTGCTGTACGGACATCTAGAGGAAATTTATTCCACCCTCTCTGTGCCAGAACAGAGAAAAGCCTTGAGCCTTAACGCCTTGAACTATTACAGTTCAGTAAACGTGTGAACGCAGTCTCTTGCAATATTAATCAAATATGCAACCAAATACATAAATTTGTGCTGTTGAAATGTTTTTTTATTTGCCAAACAGAAAAAAATCAACCGTGTGCATTTTTAATCTGTAATCCAAACCATAGTTTATATCATATCATGAAATCCTGAAACTGTGCACCGTCATACTGACAACATGACTAAACATTTTGACGATCTTGTTTGTGAACAATGACAAAGTGACTCTTCATTTTGATGGGAATGAGAGGTTCACTGACAAATACTTACTTTTAAGAGATGAACTAAGGATTTTGAGAAAAGTACAGGCTTTTGCAAGAATTCCAATATCTCAGAATGCTGCATACCACTTCTGATAGGCGTAGACCTTGACAGGTTAAATAGAGGACAGAGAAGGTTCAAGCATAATGAAAGTGAGGAAAGGTAGAGTGGAGGTTTTGGCAAGTGGGAGAGAAATGTTGATAGTTATTTGTAAGGTTGATGAGGAGGACAATAGTGAATGATACCAAGTGATGATCGGAGTCCTGGACTGGGTAGCATTTACCTCTGTAGATAGAGAGGGGTAAGGTCTAGGATGTTTTCTCTCTTGTGTGTCAGAGGGCAGAATGCTACCCAGTCCGGGACTCTGATCATCACTTGGTATCATTCACTATTGTCACCCTCATCAACCTTAAAAAAGTCATTCATGACTTTTCCCACACTCTCTACATAAACAGAAGACAGAACAACCAGTAGATATCCTGGTATTGGTCAGTGCCAGAAAGTGAAGAGAGTAATGGGAGAGTGAAAATGAAATAGCATCAACTTTCATTACATCAAACTGGCAGTTGATTGCTGATTTATAAGACTCTGGTCAGACCTGCTACTGTATGCTTGTATGGTTTAGAGACAGTGGCATTGACAGAAGGCAGAGCTGGAAATAACAGTTGCTGAGATTTTCTTTGGGAGTGCTGAGGATGGAGAGGATTAGAAATGACTTCATTAGAAAGAATGCTCATGTAGGGAAGTTTTGGAGACAAGGTGAGAGAGGCACGATTGAAATGGTTTAGTCGTGTGCAGAGGAAGTCCATGGTAGAAGAATGCTGAGGATGGAGCTCCCAGGAGAGACATTGTCTCAAAACAGCTTTACACAGATAAAATTTATTCTGTATTTAATTTTTAATTAATTTAGTATTTAAATTGTGCCACAGTTAAAAGCTTTTGATTGGGCATGGTGTATATAAGCTTATTTCATAATTAATTGCTGTAGTTAATTTTAAGTGTATTTGTAGCTAATTTTGCTTTTAGAATAAGACAAATCATTGAGGAAGCTGGTGAACTACCACATGAAGAAATCACCATCACAAACATGTAGCATCTGAATATTTTTCTGTTGGTATTTCCTACTATAAAGATTGTGCTTAGAACAGATTATAACAACTAAATAAAAACTCACTTAAAATGTCAAGGTTCAAGAGCAACTACAGCAAACACTGATCTCCATTATGGTGACTTCAAATGAAAGTACAACAACCAAAATCTGGATTAGAGCTTTTGGAAATTGTTCTGTAAATGAACTATGAAATACTGGTAGCTGTAGTTCCCAGGCATTTACTGTTAATCTTAGGGTTCTATACCGTTATCTACTTTAATACATTAGAAGTCAAGTTTGTTCATTTCATTTGACTCATTAAATCTCTCATGATCTGAGCAGAGGATGATTAGACAAACACCCAAAACCGCATTACCAGCTTCACTTATTATTAAACAGCGACATTATTTATGTCATATGTGTTCAAAAACTCTACTGTCATTTGAAGTCAATATAATGGAGATCAGTGTTTGCTGCGGTTGGGCTTTGAATTCAGATTTTGTGTCTGCTTTAATCTGTTGTGTTTGTTAATTGCAGCTTTTATAGTTTGACAAACCAAATAAAGCTAAAATCTGAAGTCTAATTACTCCACCTCCTGTCTCTTAGTCAAACAGTGCAAATACTTTTCAATAGTCATAAAAGACCTAAAGGTTATCTTTGTGAATGACATTGCTGTCATAAACAATATAACAATAACAATATGCTTGTTAACAGCAGTGTTCATTATTGCTAAATTCACTCATTTGTTTTCATTCACTATGTCAAATGGACTATACTCGTACACTAGTGTAGGGAATAGTGAATGAGGGTGTAGGGTGTGATTTCAGACACAGTCTCTGAACGCTGTTAATTCACAGTATACTGTAGATGAAATCAACTGAAAAGAAAACCTTAAATCTCTAACCAGTGTGACTTTATTTCTGTCATATGTAAACAAAAGCTCTGAGATTGTAGTTGTTGTCCTTTCATTTGAAGTTACCATAATGGAGATCAGTGTTTGCTGTAGGTGGGCTCTTGAATCTTGTGTTTGAAAATGTTTAATTTTTTTTCTTCTTCAGTTTGTTCTGCTTCTTAAGCACAGCTTTTATTTATTAGTTTCTAATGTGTTTGTGTTTTCAAATCTGCTATGAATGTGTGTTTGCTTGCTGTTACTTTTAAGTTGTACCACTGATACTCTAGCAAGTACCTCTGAAATAATCATGTATAAACCATGTACAAATAAAAGCTTTGAGCTATGATAGAACTTAAACACACACAGATATCAACAATCAGTCTCAACATCGGTGACAACCAAAAATGAAAAACAAAAACCAGATCCACTCTGAACATCACAAAAAAGACTACTGAAAAGTAACAATAAACCAAACAACACCAAAATAAAAGCAATTCCAGAAAATATTCCAGAAACATTCAGCTGCATAATGTATTCATGCCAGAATAGTACAGAAATCCCAGCATGCATTGCAGTATTAAAGTTTGTTTGTTAATCGTCACCATTGTTGAGTTTCATGTGCTGATTCCTGATGTGTGTGCTTAAATAATACTGCAGCTTAAAAAAAAAAAATTAAAATGTTTTTACAATCTTTCCTAATAGTTGTCAAAGTACCATCATAATCATGAATTAATTTACAAATATACCACAAAATCTAAAATTAAACACTGACTACAATCAGTAAACAAGGTCATAAGATGCTGACACCACCACCAATAATCAAAACCACTAAATAGTCTTTTCCGATCAAAACAAATGTGTTATACACAGTTACAACATCCAATGAAAAACTAATGTTAAAAGTCAAGGGTCACAAGCCCAACTAAAGCAACCATTGATCTCCAAAATGGTGAGGTCAAACAGCATGTTACTGTCAGAATGTGGCTGTTTTAATACAGCAATTTTTACAGTGTACACTGTACAAAATGTACAGGTTTTCTTTAAAGGCATTTTTTTACAGCAATTTTTTTTAATGATCATTCATTTTGAACAGAAACTATGAGCGTTTTAGCTGAATGAATGAGAATGTTCTAGCCCCTTGTGCCCTTAGTTGTGCTCTAACTACGATTACTAAGAAAATACATCTGTCTGCTAATTCCTGCTTCATTACCTTAAACATACAAATAAAACAATTTAAATAAAATAAAAAAGAAATTGATTATGACTTTGTTTTTCTGATACTGCTTATCAACTGGAGTGAAATGATATTTGTTTGATTCTTGAAACTGTGTAGGTCATCAAGCTGAGGAGTGATTTGTGCACATTTGGTGATTAAGCATCAGCTATATGGATGTCACCTGCTCCCACAACTTTTACATTTGTGTCTGGTAGCATTACAAACCTGATGCCCAGCTCTACCCTGTAGCAGAGCTTCTGTACACTGAAAACTGAGAGGAAAATGTCTATGTCTAGACAATAGCAATGTCTCGCACTGATAATTTATTATAAAATCTAAATGTTTATCTACAGCATTAAGATGTAGTTTTCAACCAAAGGAATAATTCATTTAGATTAAATGTGACAGAATCGTGCAACATATAATCTTTATTAAATGTGTGTTTTGCATTATAGGCAGGTGAAGACTACCATTGATGAGGATGCTATTTCAATCAGGGTGCATGCGAAAACCTTACAGGACCAGTATAAGAAGACCCAACTGGATAATAGTAGATGAAAAATAAAACATTTGCTTGGTGGAGGGAAATAATAAATGGTATTTCTGTTGCTGAATTTGTTTTTATAAATATCCCTTCCTTAAGACCCCTTCAGCTGAAATAATATAACAAATAGTTTAACTTGTATGACTAAGGAATGTCTCTTGCCATATGATTTCCATATGATGGTAGCTGATTGTTACCTACTTTAAAACGTTTTAAAACTATACTGAAATCATCAAAAATATTGTCCATATGAATAAGTGCATCTTATTTATTCAGCGAACATCTTTTTACAATACAGTAATACCATGTGTCCCTTGCACATTTAAGAGTGCTTGAGAAAAACCTGTTATCAATGGACATGCTTAATGCTGCTGAAAACAGTATTTAAACATAATTGCTCAAATTAAAAATGGGAACAAGCTTTTCCATCATGAAGATTTTCTCTGTAAAACAAGGTGGTGCTAACAATCATTTAAATCAATGATTATTAGAACATTTAGTACATTTATGGGTATTGAATTCATTCTGTTTTGTTCGGCACAAGTCAGTCAGTTTGGTACCTGAATGTTAGTAAATGTTTTTTGTGGGTGGGTTGAAAAATGTTCAAATCATACTACATTTATATATCTATTTATTTGTGAAATGTGAAATGCATAATGTTTTAAGGGTTGTAACGGTAAGTTTGCAAGGGTTGTGTTAGTGCATATAATATAAATTTTGTACAATATTGAAATTATGTTAATAAAAATTCCAATTAGAGAATGATTACTGTGTGGGTGAAGTGTTTCTTTAAATTAATGGTAAAAAATAAATAACATTGAAAAAATTAACTTTATCTTTTTCTTACCAGCATTTCAGTTATCCCAAGAAATGGGATGAATGCATGCTGTAACTCATTTAAGATGGCGTTTCCAGGATTCCGTCAGTAAAATTGTGTCCAATGTGTTGAGGTTAGCTAAGGGGAAATCAGTTCTAGAAGCACATTACATGGATGCCAGAAGAGAAGCTTCTGCAGACAGTCTTAGTGGTATGCATGTTTTCTGTTTAGACTTTGCTTATTTTGAAAATACAAATTCAATATTGTCTTTTTAACGGTTCTTGGTCAAAAAAATCGAACCATAATGTTCTCCACACACGGTTCAGCTCCGGTAATTTTCAGGGAAAAAGTGGACAATTATGTCAAAATTGGACAGGTATTGTATGCAAAGAATTGATAGTAGGATAATATAATTCACCATTCTGGATTAAATCCAGACGTACAGTTGCAATTAGCCGTTGGGAATTGATTTCAGATTTATTTCTTCTTCTTGCTTTTCAAATATTAATTCTTAATTTTTTTTCAGGAAACCCCAGCCACACCCTGTCCCACTGTACAGATTTTGGGAATTTGTGACTAAAAACAGGTCGTCAGTTCTGTAAAAATGGACGGATCAGAAATTTGCCAAGCAGTTGGGATGGAGGATGGTGTTCGTTCTGCTTTTTGTGTGTATTTTGTATTCAATCGCTCATATCCCACACACAACAGGAACACTCGGCTCTTTCTCCAGAGGCATGTGTTGAAGATAAGGTGATAAGACATTGCCAACGGCTGTTATCAGGATTATTAATCTAGTATATTAGGCTGGGGGGATGCCACGGCCCAATGCCTATGTTAATAGAAGGGTATTGTGTGAAAATGTATTGTGTGAAATGTTATACGGCCAATAGATTTTTATTTTGAGTTATATTCTGTTTGATTTTGTATCTTTATTGTGAAGAAACTGTAATAAATATTATAAACTGAAAATATGTATTTACACAAAAGAAACATTTGACTGTAAACTGGAACAAACTCTTTAAACATGTATTTAATGATTTTCTGATATTAAAAATGTTGCCTTCAGAGTTGAGGTGTTGAAAGTGCATGTTGCTCATTAGGAAAAGAGCCTTTAATAGTTCCTGAAAGAACACATTTGACACGGTTAAGATACGAAGTGCCTTGTCACTGTGGTAGAACAAGATTTGTACATTTGATGAACAGGTTTAAAAAGTGTCCTTCTCTGGTACAAATCTACTTTTAAGAGTATGCAGATGCACCATATTGTAATCGCATGATCATGGCGTCCAACCTACTGTAGTAATGATCTTCATAATAATCTTATAAAACGCTTTTGCAGAAGACGCACTGGTTCCAAACATCCCGTTTCCCTGCACCACTCTGTATAAGTGGGCAGAGGGAAACAGTGCGTCTCTTATCATAGAAGGATTTTCCCCTGAGCACAGAATCACTTTATTTACACCCACTGTGTGCATGATGTGTTTCCGTGACTGTGATCAGGAATAGGATTAAATCTGTTCCACCTCAGTTTGGCTTCATCCCTATCAATGAAAGAATACACTCTGACCTGTAGCAGCATCTTCTCCACCTCTTCCACCTCCTCCAGCTCGCGCTCTGTCCCGCTACACACGTGACTCAGACACGCGCCTCCACTCCGCCCCCAGAGGCCTCACGCTGAGCATCAGTGGCTTTCTTTTCTTTTTTTTTTCTTTTCTTTAACTTTAAAAGAGAAACGTGAAGAAAAGTGGGAACAATTCCAAAAAGGCGACGGTCCGTTCGTGTTCTGCGCATGCGCAATGTGGTGACGTCACAAAGCGACACGCGCCTATATAAACAGAGCAGATCGACTCTCTACCTCATTTGAAGTTTGACGAGCACGCGATCATTACGTCAGAGATGAAGCTGTTGAAAAGACTTAGAAAGATGATAGTTGGACATCCGAAGAAGGAGAATCCTCGAGTGAAGGAGTTGCAGAAGCAGCTGGAGATTGCAGCAGAAAACATGGAGGAGTATAAAAAGAAGGCTGAGGAGCTGAAGGAGAGGAATAATACAAATCTCCAGAGTTTCACCAAGCTCCAGTCTTCCCTAAAGAGCCATAGGAAACGAACAAACACTGTAAAGAACGAGAGGGAGATCTGGGCAACAGAACAGGAGCAACTGGAGAAAAGCATTGCTCAGTTGGAGGCCACTTTGGATTCTGAGATAAATAAATCGGAACAGGAAATCGAGAAGGCCAACGTGAACATTGAGATTAAATCATTGACATCGAAGGAATGTAGCATGGATATTTTGAAATACTGTGAGAATCAATGGAAGATTGTAGACGAGGCAACAGAAAAAATGATTGAAGCGGAAGAATGTCTGCAGAAAGTTGCAGAGCAGGTGACCGATTTGAATTCAGCTATAAGAGAACAGGAGCTCAAAGGTAATAAGATCAAGTGGAAACTGCACAAAAGGAACTTCTTACAACTCACAAACATCATCAAACTCGAGAATGCCCTGATACATTGCGAGGAAGATAAACAGTCTGCAGAGTACAAGAGAGATAAATTGATGAAAAATCAGAAGCGACTGAAAGAACATATTGTTCACCTGGAGGCCATTTTTGCTTGTGAGAAAAATAAATGGGAGCAGGAAGGACAAAAGTCCAAGATGCACAATGAGGAAGAAGTTACACACCAGAAGGATCTCTCTTCTTTGAAATTCTGTAAGGAACAACAGAAGAATGTAGAGGAGGTGGGACAAAACATGATGGAGCCCCTAGGGCATCTGCAAAAAACTGCACAGCAGGTGGCCAGTTCAGATCTCAGGCAACAGGAGCTGGAAAGTGATGAGATCACATGGAACATAGAGGAGATCAGCAGACTCCAGATGAGAGAACACGAGCAAATGGAGAACAGTGTTGCTCTGCTGGAGTATACATTGAATAATATTAAGTACATTTGGGAGACACAATCCTTATAATGATATGACTTACAATCATCTCAGTGGCTATTTCGGCTTCTGAGCAAGAAAAACATAAGCAGTGTAAAGAGAAAAAAGGATCTGAACGTTATGGACGAAAAAACTGATCGCACTTTGGAACATTTGGATTCAATTCAATTCATTTTTATTTGTATAGTGCTTTTAACAATGAACATTGTTTAAAAGCAGCTTTACACAGATAATGTGGTGATTAAAAGTGAAGATGTTCTTTATGAGTAAGTTTGTCCCTGATGAGCGAGCCGGTGGCGACTGTGGCAAGGAAAAACTCCCCGAGATGGCATAAGGAAGAAACCTTGAGAGGAACCAGACATTCAGCATGTGAACACTTAACCACAAACACATGCTCATGTACCATTGGTGAAAACGACATCTAAAATTACTGGACTTGTTACTTTATTTAAAATAATACAAATTTAAATAATCAGTCAATTAAATTAATTAAGTCAATTAAAATCTTTCTATAAACAAAACTCTTTCTGTGTATTTTGTGTCTATTATTAAAGTATTTTACATCATTTAAATCCTAATTTCAAATGAAAGAAAAGGATAAATAATTAGCTATTCCAAAGCACACCAGGATTTCTTGGGAATCCTCGAAAAAAAAAAAGGAAACAAATATTCATAGATCATTTACACAAAGACTCAGTGTTGAGATAACAGAGCTACACCGAGAGTTTTGTGGACATCAACAAATGCAAATCTTTCTCTCTGTCAGGGTCTGGAGAATCCTGTTCTTATTAAACTATATTTACTTTCTGTGGCTTAATTTATATTGATTCTGTGCATCAGGTGTATTTATTGCTACTTCACATACAGTAAGAATACACCCTATGACATCATCATCTTAGATATCCTCACTCTGACATCATTATCTCTACAGCTAAGTAGTGAAAGTGTCTTTATTTACTAATCTAATAATTAACTAAATGATATTTATTTCTCAAATGAAATGAAAAAGAAAATGACGTGAGAGATCACAGTCTGCTCTTCCTCTTCCTGAGGCGAGTCTTTCTCTTGGTCCTCGAGTCGATGATGAGCTGCGACTGGCGTTTAAGGGATGCACGAGTGATGACATCACCATCATCATCCCCACTGTCTTCCTCTTCTACAGAGAGAAACTCATTCATTACTTTACTGTGTGTGAGTGTGTGTGAGTGTGAGTGTGTGTGTGTGTTTGTGTTTGTCTCACCTTCGTACAGGTCAGCTCCCTGAATATCTGGAAGTGTAATGCGGGTGTTGTAATCAGGAAGTTTCCCCTCAATGACTGCATGGAACTATCCCCCCCCCCACACACACACACACACACACACACACACACACACACACACACAAATATTTACAAAGCTTATAAACAGATAGAAGTATTCCATCTCTGTGTTTTTCTCTCTCTCTCTCTCTCTCTCTCTCTCTCTCTCTCTCTCTCTCTCTC
>JAAIIK010019674.1:74904-89457 GCA_014706435.1 Silurus glanis | reverse complement strand
CACACACACACACACACACACACACACACACACACACACACACACACCTGTTTTCATTTAATTTTGTTGCTGTGTCACACAGTAAAAATAAGAATTATTTGATTTAACTCCTTTGTGAAAAACGAGTGATAAACAAGTGATTCATTATAAGAAATGAAGTGCACTAGTGATTATTAGGGAGGATATGAACATTACATTTTAGATGATATAATATGATGCACACATATTACCTGTTTTCTCTGATAGGATAATGACAATGGCTATAAAACCGTCCATATGGACCACATAAAAAACATTTCTAAAATAGTTTTTGAAACACAACTCCTACTTCTAAAAGATCTGTAATGTTAGATGTATGTTAGGTGTTTCTTCCTTAATTATTATTCTTTTTTTATAATAAATAATCTTCCTGTTTATTTGCTTTATACATAACAAAAAACTTTCTTGAAAATGAACACTTTTTGTATTTTGCTTTACATAACTGACCTCTAGGTTTAACATCAATAACTCTCTTTCACATAGAACAGCTTTTCCCTTTTTTATTAGCTTTTCCACAGCATATCTCAAAACGTTCACTTCTATGGTTAGGTTTAAAAGCAATTTTTATAAAAACAAACAAACAAACAAACAAAAAACCCACATTTTTCTTGCCTTTTCATGCTTTTTAATTTTTTTTGTAACATATATCAAAATCATACATTTGCGTGTGTGTATGTATCTATACTCACCCAGGAGTTGGATTTTTCTCTGCAACTCTAAGATTTGGTCATAAATCGGAGGTCTGATGATCTTTTTATTGAAACTCGCCGACATTTTTAACTACAAATTAATTTTCTGATTCTTAAACACTCGCTCTTTCTGTGTTCCTAACCCAGCGCGCGTTGCTTAGCAACCAGGACACTTCCGGAACAGGCGTGGCCCGAATCTCTAAGCCCCGCCGAGAACTTAACACTCAGAAGTGTGTGTGTGTGTGTGTGTGTGTGTGTGTGTGTGTGTGTGTGTGTGTGCGGTGTCATAAACAAAGTGGAGAGACTCCAGGCTTTAATATTGAGTTTTTGTTTGACTTTTTATTCTACAAGCGCACACTGTAACACGCTCTATACACATTATAACACACTCCACAAACAACTAGACACACATTTTAACATTCTACACACACTGTAACACACATGCGCAAATCCCTACACTTGCCCACTTTTCCTGCTTCTAACACATCAACTTTGATGTGCGATGTATCCCACCCACTAACAGGTGTCATGATGAAGAGATATTCCCATTAAGGGTCGCCACAGCGGATCATCCGTCTCCACATCACCTTGTCTTCTACATCTGCCTCTTTCACACCAACTACCTGCATGTCTTCCCTCACCACATCCATAAACCTCCTCCTTGGTCTTCCTCTTTTCCTCCTACCTGGTGGCTCCATCCTCAGCATTCTCCTACCGATATACCCCATGTCCCTCCTCTGCACATGTCCAAACCATCTCAATCTCGCCTTCCTCACCTTGTCTCCAAAACGTCCTACACGTGCTGTCCCTCTAATAAACTCATTTCTAATCCTGTCCATCCTCGTCACTCCCAACGAAAACCTTAACATCTTCAGCTCTGCTACCTCCAGCTCCACCTCCTGCCTTTTACTCAATGCCACTGTCTCTAATCCATACAACATCGCAGGTCTCACCACAGTCCTATAAACTTTCCCTTTCACTCTCACAGATAAATTATTATTTCTGCAAAATAATGTTTTTTTTGGAAATGCCTTATTTATTTTGTGGAAAAGGTGTTCTGGTAGCATGGTATAGACAGGACAAAAACTCCTTTAACTGTTGAGCAGTGAAGATGACATTATTTCAGAATTGTTCAATTGTTTATAAATTGTTCTCTAATTTTGATCTCCAGTGTATATATATATAAAACTGCTGTCAAAATGAACACGTTTAAAATGTGCGCAAATTAATTTTAACGACACTAATTTTATTAACACTAGACTAGATTAATGCAGCACACATTTCTGTTTGACCACACGCATTTATTCACGACACCCTTTCTTTACTCAGATAAAAAAAACACAAAAAAAAATAATCACTAAACATTTTTTTTACTGATGTGCCAAAGCTCAAATCAAGCAATTAAATCTGCTATGATGCACACATCCGGCAATTAATACCGTCTGTGTGGGAACATAGCAAAAGTCGGTGTCCTGATGATTTACAGAATTCAAAATACCATAAATACTTTGAAACATTTACAATAATATTTTGTCTTCAGGCTCTATGTTGACTATTGCTTCACTAATAATAAACATACATTTGCATAAAGCATCAATATGAGTCCATGCCTATGTTGAATAGAGTATTAAAAACTTGTAAAAACTTTTATGTAAACAGTAAAGATTAAACCATTTGAAATGCATGTTAACATTTTTATGAATGATTAGATGTATATAAAGATACTGTATATATGCATAATAAATATAAAGATGCTCTGAGGACGTAAGAGAGCCCAAAAATCTTTGTTATTTCATGCCCCTGTGCATTATGGGAAAAGTTTATTCCTATGCAATATTCCTTTGCATCATTTGTGAGTTCAGTGTTTTATTTGTTTACGTTTTTTCAAAGCAGAAACAAGTTTAGAAACATATCTTTCACCTACATTAAGGAGAAAGATGGATAAATAGATAGATGGACAGATACTACAAAAAACACAAAGACAACCTGTTTATTATTTATAAATCCCAGTGCGAAATATGTTTGCTGCTACATATCTTCTCTACAGTATATGCTGCACCACATGAGCTGCCTCTATGACTGTCCTGTGAGTTTTTGTTCGAGTTTCTGAAGGGGGAGAGGTTTGTTGCAATGCACCGGACACCATTAGCAGCGAGTTCTGCTGCTGTAGGATCTCTTCATTCACAGAGAATCCATCCAGATGTTGCTTGACAAGAATCCTCAGCTGCTGGTTCTCCAATTCTAAGAACTTCTTCTCCCGTTCTAAACACAAACGTTCCAGTCGAACCTTGTTGAAACGTTGCCAGAACCTTAGTAGATCTGTATAGTCCATCATTGTCTAACAGCAGAGGAGAGGGGGCAAATACATATAAAAATCAAGAAAGAGCTGGAAAAGGGAGTCTTCATTATTTCAAATGTGCTACTGTTTAAATTCTTTACATTGGTTGTGTTTTGGACGTCAGTGAGTGTGTGATGACATGACGGAGAATGATATGTGAGGTATAACATGATAATGACTGCGGTGATTTGTGAAAATATGCATTATACCTGTGCTAATTCTTCAGATATCGACTTCATAGCATTTGCCTTCTCCTGACTCAGTTCCTCATCAGTTAAAGATGATGTATAAAAAGGAACCACCTTCTCCTGCTCCGTTTCAAGCTTGCGGCAAACATTAACCAGACTTAACAATGTCTCTCCCTGAGGAAGAGAAACATAAGACTTGAACATGTAGAAAATCTGCCAAATGTCCATCTTGCTATGTTTTGTTACTTTAACTACTTTGTTTAATAACCAGCATTGTGTAAGTGTCTAATAAGTGCAAGTACCTCTTCATTAATATCCTGTAGTTTTTTAAGTGCTTTATAGCTGTGCATCGTGTGATTAGCTAGTCGTGTTTTTTCAGCTGCCTGGGCAGTGCTGAGCTTCGCTCTGAGCTGTTGGATTTTCTCACTAACTTGCTCACATTCTTCACGAAGGTCACATGCAGATGCTTCATTGTCTACCTGACTAAAGCTCAGATGAGAATGAAGAGCAGTAATTGTTTCCTGCATGATACACAGAAGACATAAGCAGCAGCTATGCAAAATAATTATGTAGCCGAATCTCCATAAAGACATTTATCAACATCGTATTCAAAGTGTTTTTCGTGGAAAATGTATTTTCATTCTCTGACCTGCAATTTCTGTATGCGCTTTATCAGCAGGTTTGCTTGTTGAGCATTTTGCTGGTCTTTGGCAGTAAGTGCATCAAAATCTGCCTGTAGATTATTAGTGGCTTCAGTGTACTTCTCCTGCTCTTGCTGGAGCTGCTGCCACAACTCTTCCACTGTGCCTTCCAAATGGACACTCAGTGCATGCTTCTCCTCAGTGTTCTACACAAACACAGAATAAACGTGAATCAAGATAATGAATTCTACACATGTAATAACTAAATGTTCCATATCTCAAAAGTGCCACAGCTAGTCTGTAGTCTGGTTTTGCTATAAATGAAGCCATTGTTAAAACAGTACCCGGTTTTTAATGTCATCGCGTTCATTCTGATAGTTCTGTTGTGCCTCACTTTCAATTCCAGCGTAACGCTGTTCTAAGGCAGCGTTGGCTGCTTCCAGGTACTCTATATCCCGCTGATGCCGCTTCAAAAAGTGTTCCCTGTAAATAGAATGCAACAGAATTCAAACAAAGCACAAAATGGATGTCTAAAGAATACTCTAATATCCCCTTCCTGCATGCTTCCTATTCCTGCTGCACTTTATTTATGTCCTGACAAGACTCTATATTAGTGGTCGACCAATATATCGCTGTGGCCAATATATCAGCACTAGCTGCGGTATAAATGAATTTAAACTAAAATGAAAACTTTTCCCTCACAAACAATCAAAAATCCAGCAACTGTCTCTTCCTCAGATACACATGTTGTTCTTTTAAACAAGATGCTATTCCATAAAACTCAAAGCCTGTGTGCTCTGAAATAAAAAACTGAATCATGTGAGGTGGACATACTTACTGTATGGTGAGTAAAAGTAATATGTTTAAATTCCTTCATATGTTTATCAGTAACATCCGCTGCATTTATATATCCATGATTATGATCCATGATGATGCTAACTAAGCATACATTTATACACCTGCAGGCTAGTATTATTTCTTACAATGAGACAGACAAGCTAAACAAAACGGACATAAATATACATAAACTATATGTGAACTATGTAAATGTTGTAAAATATGACATTTGTTATTAATATGTATTGTACATAAATATTTTTATGTCAGATTCATAACAGCCACTCAGCCAGATTTCTTTCTTAATATCAGCATCTGCATTGGCCATTAAAAGGCCCATATCGGTTGACCACTACCGTATATATTATACATGGTATAATGTCTTGTACACTGTGTTCTGGAAAAAAAATATTTTATCAGAATCAGAAATTATCTCACTGTACACTGCAAATGGCTGTGACGACAATAAATATCTACTTTGCTTGAAATGTCATGTATGTACTTACATAAAGTTTGTACTTCCTAAAGTGTTACAGCTGTGATATGCAAAACTCAAACAAGACCAAGTGAAACGCATGTGTGGGAGAGGAAAATATGTGTGTCTACCTCTCTGTGCAGCACTCAGTAGTGAGTTCCTCAAGACTGGTGTTCCAGTGTGACTCTAGTGATGCCAGTCGGCTTTTCTGTACATTAAGAAGATGATCCACACGCTGCAGATGAGCGCCTTTTGCCAGTGCTGACTGATTCTCTGCTTCACTCAGCTCATGCACCAATAACTGCAATATTTACACACCCTTTAGACATGATAGTGCTTTAATCAGCATGCCTCAAACACATAAGCTACTTTGTCCACGACATCTGGACCTCCTCACCTGAATGGCATTGTCCTTGCAGTCCACAACTCTCTCAAATGTTTGTCTGAGGACAGCAAAATCTTCGTGCAGAGCGGCTGCAGCGGTCTGGCGCAGGCTCGCATGCCACAGCTGGTTCAACTTCTTCAGGTTAACTCTGGTGTTCCGCACTTCCCTCTGTTGTTTATCCTATCGAAACAGAATAATTAGCATTAGGACTGATCTGATAATAAACCCAAAGCATTAGCTATTGACACTTGCTATGTCTATGGACCAATAATATATTTATTCCTATTTGAAGTTAAATAATAAATGTACATTTTGAATTTAGCAATTAGGATTGAATGTCTTTCAAGTCTGATGAAATGCACACACACATACACACACCTTCAGAAACAGCAGTCTGTCCTCCTTAGTCGTCTGCTTTCCACCTCTTCCCTTCTTCCCTCCTTTCTTTGGCATAATTGCTCGATTCCTTTAGAAACACTGAAGCTCTGCTACAGGATTTACATAAAATACATTCATTCAAGAACTACACTTATATGGATTTAAATTACATATATGTTACATTGCCACAATGAAAGCATTTCACTGCATGTCGTACCCTGTATGTATGTGTATGTGACAAATAAAATTTGATTTGATTTGACAATGGTTAGGCCTGGGGGTGGGTGTGCAGGAACAATAACAGCTTCATTGTTGCAGGTTGTATGGTTAAAATATTATGGTAAATATAATAGGACCAGAGGTTAAAGTTTGGTTATTGCTCTAAATGATCAAATGCAAAACTGACTGACTGGGCAAACAAAATAGAAGATACAACCCTTTATAGGGAAATTAGACTCAGGAGGGAGGAGAACATGGACATTTCCAAAAAATATTACATAAAAAGGGGACTACTCAAACTTAAAGAAAAACAAATATAAATAGTCCAAAAAAAAAAAGTAATTAGAAAACAAATTGCTATTAAAAATAGATATAAAATCAAAGCTACTTGCCAAAAGATATAAAGCTAGACAAAACGAAAACTAGTATTAATCCCTGCTCATGGCTGAGACTTGCTGCTGCTCCTGTCGGTGTTTACCGATAAACTGCAGCGATCGAAACAGAAATCGATTCTCATTGCAGCTCATTTGCATATTCATCAGCACGCTCTGTGACGTCGCTCTCAGGTCTCACGCATTCACCGTAAAACACACGCGTTTCAACCAATTCACACGCTATTTAATAAAAAGGCACAAGTTCTCTGCTGAAGTTCATCACTGTCTAGAGTTATACAGAATTAAAGGCCTCCTGGCAGCCAATCAGAAAACAGAATTGGTTGTAAATCACGTGATCCCGCTGTGAGCACCTTCGTTACTAGGCAACAAGAATGCGCACGCACGCACGCACACGCACGCACGCGCACAGGTACACACACGCGCGCGCACAGGTAATCCGGATTTGGTAATCTTGAAAACTGTGTATCTGGATCAGGGTGATCCAGTCCAATGTTGCTTTGAAAAACCGGCATAAAAGTAAGACGGATTACCTGATCCTGAATAGGAAAAATGGGATTTCCAAATCCGGATCATTTTGATCCAGATTAAACTTTTTGAACAACTGGCCCCTGGGAATAACAAGGTTCTCAATTAAGGAGCTTCATTTTGTTAAATACTTAAGTGCAATTCTTTTTTTTCTCGGAAAACAATGGCAGAAGGCTTCAAGAATATGATGTACACTGAACAACTTTTATTGTGGCCAGCCTAAAGCACACCTGTGCAATAATCATGCTGTCTAATCAGCATCTTGATATGCCACACTTGTGAGGTGGATGGATTATCTCAGCAAAGGAGAAGTGCTCACTTACACAGATTTGTGAACAATATTTGAGAGAAATGGGCCTTTTGTGTACATAGAAAAAATCTTGGATCTTTGAGTTCAGCTCATGAAAAATGGGGGCAAAAACAATAGTGTTGCGTTTATAATTTTGTTCAGTATATTCATAGCAGCTGCTCATTCGGACAAAGATGCCAGGACACGTGCATTTATTCTCCATAATATGGCCATTTCAGAAGCCTTTGAGCGAGAGCATGCGTTTGCGTATGCACCTGCCACGTTCGCGGGAGAAGACAGATCATCGGAGAGGCCGAATCTAGGGAAAACCAGAAATGTCTATAAAGGAAATTCCGTGAGTTATGTAACCCACAAACAAATGTCACAATGGAAAGGCACACATTTAATATGAGAAATCAAAATGCCGTGAAACTTTTTCAAATTATAATAAACTGCAGCAGTTTTGGAGGAAAACACGAAGCAAAAAAAAGAAAAACGTTTAGCCCTATGGTCAGCAGTGCCATGTAATAAATGAAACCCTTTTAAAAGTTGCTGCAAGACTACACCAGAGTCGAATAGACAAAGAAAAGCCGTAAATCAGTTTAAACCAAATGATGATTCCACAGATAGTACAGATGAGTCCTTCTATGTGGATGTCAATTGAAAAGACTATAGCTAAACAAACAGTGGAAATAGCAACTCCAAAATTCGTACTAATCTGCACAATGCACATCAATGGACAATCAGTTGATTTCAAAGTTGACACCGGAGCCAAATGTAATGTAATCTCTAATTCATTATTCACAAAGATTAAGAGAAGAGAGAAATTAAGCTCATCAAAGAATACCAAGCTTGTAGACTATGGTGGTGAGGAAATTCCTACAGGAGGCCTCGCCACATTCACTTGCCACTTATCAGGAATGGTATACAACCTATTGTTCTATGTGGTGCAGAGAAATGTACAACCATTGATAGGTCTACATGACTGTCTGCAAATGAAGCTGGTCTCATTTAACAAAGAAATTCATCGTGTTATACTGAAAAAAACTCGTTTTTTAAAACATATTCATTCTCAATATGCAGATCTTTTTAAGGATGAGATTGGCAAGCTTCCAGTAACATACTCAATGAAACTAGATCCAGCAGTGGATCCAGTGATAAGACCAGTATGGAAAATCCAAGCGGCTATGCAAAGAAAAGTTAAATCTGAATTGCAAAGAATGGTCAATATGGGTGTCCTTATTCCAGTCTCAGAACTACTGAATGGGTGTCTTCAATGGTGGCAACCCACAAAAAGAACTTGGAGGAAATAAGGCTATGCATCGATTCAAGAGACTTCAACAAAGCCCTCCTACGTCCACACCACCCCATGCAGACTGTGGAAGACGTTGCTGCTCAAATGGCAAATTTTTTAATTTTTTCTGTTCTACTGTAGATGCAAAGAGTTCTTTTTGGCAAGTTTCTCTTGATGAAAAATCATCAATGCTGACAACATTCAATTCCCCTTTTGGAAGATTTTGGTTTCAGCGCATGCTGCTTGGAATCAGTACAGCAAGTGAGGTTTTCCAAAAAGCCATTGAGCAAATATTTGCAGGCTATCCATATTCTATAATAATTGATGATATTCTTGTGGGAGGACGAAACGTTAAAGAACATGATGATAACCTCAATAAAGTTCTGGATCGTGCACGAAAGGTCAAGGGACTAATGCCTCTCAAATGAAAGTTTCGGCTGTCTAGACAGGCTAAACCGACCGTCTGCTAGCTGCACAGAGTCGTCACTCAGGATCCACCAAATTGAGACTGTGTCTGTCCCCCAAGCGAAACCAGAATATAGGAATTCTCAGAAAACTCTGTTTTAGTAACCTGATTAACATTAAATTAAATAGGACTGAACGCAAAGCCAGCACCTCTGATCTAAATATAGGATTGCTGAATATTAGATCTCTCACGTCTAAAGCGCTTACTATAAACGAAATTATTACCGACCAGGAGTTTAAAATAATGTGTTTAACAGAAACGTGGATTAAACCGAATGAATATTTAGCATTAAATGAAGCGAGTCCTCCTGGGTATAGTTACATACACCAACCCCGTCTAAATGGCAGAGGAGGAGGAGTCGCAGCTATTTATAATAATAATCTAAACGTCACACAAAAGACTAAACACAAATGTAAAACATTTGAAGTTCTTTACACCAGCATAAAATATTCAGTGTCCGAAAGCAGGTCTATTCAGTCAATTCCACTAATTATTATTTATAGACCCCCAGGGCCCTACTCTGATTTTCTCATAGAATTTGCAGATTTCAACACAAATTTAGCTCCTTCTTTAGACAAAGCATTAATTGTTGGTGACTTTAATATTCATTTTGATAATCAGGAAGACTCCTTAAGAGCAGCAGTTGTGTCCATTCTAGATTCAGTTGGAATTAATCAGAATGTTATAGGACCCACTCATAGTGGTGAACACACTCTTGATTTGTTGTTAACATTTGGATTAAAAATAAAAAACTTAGTCATAATTCCACAGTCTGAAGCTATTTCAGACTATTATCTCATCTCTTTTAAAATCTGCCTCAGTCATTGCATTACTACTTCACCACGTTATCGTGTTAAGCGTACTTTCACGTCAGCTACAGCAGCACGTTTTATCAATAATCTTCCAGAAATTACGATATTAAATAGATCTCCGTCTGACCCCGCAGAGTTTGACTGGGCCACTGAATACCTAGTATCAACGTTACGTTATACTCTAGATGATGTAGCTCCCCTTAAGACCAAAATGATCAGGGAGAAAAAATTAGCACAGTGGTATAATGATCATACGCGCACCTTAAAACAGACCACTCGGAAATTAGAACGTAAATGGCGTCAAACAAAATTAACAGTATTTCAAATAGCATGGAAGCAGATCCTCCTAAATTAGATCTACATATTTCTCCACCCTCATAGAAAATAACAAGCATAATCCTAGATTTTTATTCAGCACGGTAGCAAAATTAACAGGAAATAAAAGCACTGCACTCACATGCACACCATCATTAGGTAGTAATGATTTCATGAACTTTTTTAATAATAAAATTGAAAACATCCAGCAAGAAATCCAGACGGTTAATATAAATCCAAATTATTTTACAAGTAACCCTGTAGACAGCAGTGTAATTATAGCAGACAATCAACTACAAAACTTCACTCCTATTCGTGAGTGACCTAATTTCATTAATTTCCTCATCAAAATCATCAACCTGCATTCTCGATCCCTTGCCTACAAGTTTCTTTAAACAGATAATTCCAGAGGTAATTGAACCTGTTTTAAAAATAATAAACTCTTCCATTAGCCCTGTTTTGTACCAAAATCCTTCAAACTGGCAGTTATCCACCCCCTAATTAAGAAACCTGACCCTGACCCATGTCAGCTGTCCAACTACAGGCCAATATCAAATCTCCCCTTTATAGCCAAAGTTTTAGAAAAGGTTGTAGCACAGCAGTTATGCTCACATCTACTTATGAATAACATTTTTGAAATGTATCAGTCAGGATTTCGGCCTCATCATAGCACAGAGACGGCGCTAGTTAAGGTGGTAAATGACCTGTTATTGGCCTCTGATCAGGGTTTTGTCTCTTTACTTCTTTTGCTCGACCTTAGTGCAGCTTTTGACACCATTGATCACACTATACTACTTGCTAGACGTGAGAACGTTGTTGGAATAAAGGGAACGGCTCTCTCTTGGCTCAGGTCTTATTTGACTGATCGCTATCAGTTTGTTGATGTAAATGGTGAGTTCTCCACACTCTCTGAGGTAAAGTTTGGTGTTCCTCAAGGATCTGTCTTAGGCCCACTGCTTTTCTCTTTATACAGTGGTACCTAAACATACGAGTTTAATTCGTTCCGTAACCTTGCTCGTATGTCAAATTGCTCGTATTTCAAAGCAAATTTCCCCATTGAAATTAATTGAAATGCCATTAATCCGTTCCAGCCCCCAAAATGCCACCCCAGTTGTTTTTGTTACGTGTTTTTGAATGAGAAAAATTTATTTATAAATGACAAATATTGTATAAAAACATAATAAAAGAGAATGTAAAGATATAATAAGGTTTTATTCAGTGTATTTTCCTTGGAGATGAGACGACTTGAGTTAACGAAAACGCCGGTGTGTGTGTGTGTGTGTGTGTGTGTGTGTGTGTGTGTGTGTGTGTGTACTCGCAAAACTTACAAAATGGGGACATTGACCGGAATACACACCAATAACGTGGGTACCTGTGTGAACGTGGGGACCTAAAATCGAGTCCCCACAAAACTAACCACTGTAGCATGCCTAACTCATCGAGCTGAACACCCCCCCTTAATATCTCCTTAGTCCCCAAGTTTGACATTTCCCAGAAAAAAAGTGTGTGTGTGTGTGTGTGTATTCGAGGCTGCGACTCAAGTGTGTAAAACTCCCCCTCTGGCCATAGACCGTAAAAACATCAGCTATACACACTTTCTGACGTAATGCACCTATACTGAAGTCTGATTGGTTGAAACAGAAAGAACATGCCGGAGCTTTGAGCCAATGAGGTAGTATGTTGTTGAGTGAGGGACTTCACAACATCGTACAACCTCAGTGGCTAAAAGGTGCAGTTCGCTAATTAGCACTCCATGCAAAGACTATTTGAGGTGAATAACCATAATATAAAGTTTCTTAAGGTTATACAATTACAATGTTTTATTAAGTTAATTGTGGTAGAATATCAACATTTTTTTAGGACTTTATAAAATTATATTATTATTAATATTATTATTTATAATTTCCATAGAGTTGTTTGTAATTAACTCATGCTAGCTAGCTAGCTCAGCCCTAATGAGGCATTTAAACTGTGTCGGTGTAATTGTTTTGCTAATGCTATATCATCTATTAATATTTAATGCGTCCAGCAAATAATATCTTCAGGATTAGTAAAGTATGTGAACTAGTAAATGAATGTTTTAATCGGTAATAAGGGTGAAGTCCAGGCTTTAAAAATGAGAGGAAGCCAAAGGCAGAGCCCAACTCAGGACGCTGTATTTCACATCACCACCGGCCGTGATAAAGCGGGGCTTGATGTAAAATACACTGGTGCATTTAAAGGTGAGCAGAGAAACTCTGAATGATAATGATAGTGATAATTAGCTGGTTATGCTAGCGCGCTGTGCTGCCCGGCTCAGGTAGAGGAGTGTTTGCGGTGACACACTTCACTAAAGGCAGCTTCGTGCTGGAGTACAGAGGGGATCTCATCAGCTGTCAGGAGAGCCAGAGAAGACAACGCCTTTATCACAACTCCCTAAAGGCATTCATGTTCGACTTCATCTGGCACGGAAACCTCTGGACGTGAGTATTTATCATCTTTATTCCTCTATGTGTTTAGATGCGGTTTGAGCTGCGAACTTTAAATACGAAGGAAAAGTTTTGCTGTGAAAAGTAATATCATGTGCCGCGCTGCACTAAGACTAGCAGATAAAATTAGTAAATGATTTTATGTTATATGGACTTGAATTATTTCTGTGACTCGTTAATGTTTATATCCCGAGCATTTAAATATCATCAGCTGTGCCAGTGTTTTCTGTAAGCCCGACGTCGTGTATCGGCGCATGCGCAGACTATGTGAATCATTCACCTGGGTATTGAATCACATTAAAGTTTTTAAATCAGAATAAACTCGTATCTAGGTTTCATTAAAAGTCTTATTCAGTCTTTTGTGCTAAAGCTTTAATAACTCGTTGTAACTCTGATGCATGATTTTGTTGAGCTGTGCATCAGGCTGGGTGCATCTTAAATAAAACAATCCTGCAGGCACATTAAAAGAGTCTGATCATGACTGCCTGTAGAAGCATTCTGCACAGTTTAGTGATCATTATTAGTTAAAAATGGAAAAAACAAATTTGTCTGAAATATAATAATAATAATAATAATTAATAATAATAATACTTGTGTGGGGGTTTGTCAGTAACTTAAATTTGATTGTTTGTTCAAATTCAGTATTGATGCTGCAAGGGATGATGGCACACTTGGAAGACTGGTCGATGACGACCACATTAAACCCAACTGCAAAATGAAGAGAATTCTTGTAGAGGGAAAGCCCCATTTGTGTCTTTTTGCTTTAAGAGACATAATAACTGGAGAGGAGATCACCTATAGTTATGGAGATGGTGATTGTCCCTGGAGAAATGAAGTAAGAATCTTTATTTTTTTAGCAGTGATGGATAATTAAATGGCATCAGCTTAGCTGTACAATGCCAGCATGCTTTTATATTTGGGCTAATAATTAACCCCCACATTATGTTTAAATATTCAATTTTACACAGGTCACCATATAAAGCCTACTCTTAAATTTCTTATTTTTCTGGAAATATCTTGTTTACTTGGAGTGTGTTGGCATAACAATTCTTTCTACAAATTTACACTGTTCAGCTTAGTTTTCTAATATACAGATGCTTATCTTTTTTGGCTCATAATTACAGTTGTGCTCATTACAGGTGACAAAATGTGGAACAGAATCAGACTGTAATCATCCAGCTTCAGGTGGTGCCTCTGGAGATGATCACCACTGCACCCAACATTCAGAGCCTGAGTCTACTTCCTGCAAACAAGTATGAAACTGCTTTTAAATTAACTTTTTTTACACAATAAACGTCAGGTCCCCACAATATACAATGTACTTTACCAGTGTTAGCAAAGGAGTGATTTCAATTGACTGGTCGGCGAATTACCCTTAACCGCAGAGTCCCCACATTATGTTTAAACATGAAATCTTACACAGGTCCCCACATAATGTTTAACCATGACATTTTACACAGGTCCCCACAAAAAGCCTACTCTTAAATTTCTTATTTTTCTGGAAATATCTTGTTTACTTGGAGTGTGTTGGTATAACAATTCTTTCTACAATGTACACTGTTCAGCTTAGTTTTCTGATTTACAGATGCTTATCTTTTTGGCTCATAATTAACAGTTGTGCTCATTACAGGAGACAAAATGTGGAACAGAATCAGAGTGTAATCATCCAGCTTCAGATGGTGCCTCTGGAGATGATCACCATTGCACCCAGCATTCAGAGCCTGAGTCTACTTCCAGCAAACAAGTATGAAATTGCTTTTAAATTATATTTTTTTACACAATAAACGTCAGGTCCCCACA
>JAAIIK010019674.1:44643-68987 GCA_014706435.1 Silurus glanis | reverse complement strand
GTGTGTGTGTGTGTGTGTGTGTGTGTGTGTGTGTGTGTGTGTGTGTGAGAGTGTTTAAAATTCTTCTTTGCTTAACTTAATTTTCGTCACAATCTTCGCTTTCTGGCTTCGATTCGCCATCTAGCAGCGGTGTCTCGAGCTCGTATCTCAAGTTTTTGCTCGCGTATCAAAGCAAAAAATCGACAGAGTGACCGCTCGTATCTCAAAAAACTCATATGTTAGGGCTCGATACTAACATATGCCGCCTCTGGGTCAAATTATACATAAACATGGTATTCGTTTCCATTGCTATGCTGATGATACACAGCTGTATATTTCAGCAAAACCAGATGAGAGAGATCAGCTTAACAATGTTGAGAAGTGTGTAAAGGACATTAGACAGTGGATGCTTGATAACTTTCTTCTGCTCAACTCAGATAAGACAGAAGTACTTTTACTAGGACCACATGCAGCTAGAAGCAAACTTTCCAATTGCGTAGCATCTCTGGATGGTGTTTCTGTTTCAGCGTGTACGTCTGTCAAAGACCTTGGTGTTATTATTGACCCTAGTCTTTCCTTTGAGGCTCACGTGAATAATATTACCAGGATCGCCTTCTTTCACCTTAGAAATATTGCTAAAATTAGAAATATGATGTCGTTACAGGATGCAGAAAAACTAGTTCATGCTTTTGTTACTTCTAGTTAAGACTACTGTAACGCTTTACTGTCTGGGTGTGCGAGTAAGTGCATAAATAAGCTTCAGTTAGTTCAGAATGCAGCAGCAAGAGTCCTCACTAGATCTAGGAAATATGACCACATCACTCCTGTTTTATTCAGTCTACACTGGCTCCCAATCAAATCTCGCATTGATTATAAAATACTACTACTGACGTATAAAGCACTTAACGGTCTCGCACCACAGTATCTGAGTGAACTTCTGTACCAGTATGATCCTCCACGCCTACTTAGATCAAAAGGTGCAGGGTATCTGTTGGTACCTCAAATAATGAAGACTACAGCAGGGGGCAGATGTTTCTCTTATAAAGCCCCACAGTTATGGAACAGCCTTCCAATCAGTGTTCGGGACTCAGACACAGTCTCAGTGTTGAAGTCGAGGTTGAAAACACATTTATGTAGTCAAGTCTTTGATCAGTAGATTTATTTCTTAGGTAAAGGGGCAGATCTGGAGGGAACATGGATATAGAGTGTTTGGTGAACTGGGATATTTGTATGCTGTCGTCCCCTCACATTCACACGTTCACTTAGGTTCGTTGACGGTGGTGTGGTGGGTCGTCTTTTATCCCAGAGATCCCTCATGTCTGTGTTGCCTTCTGGTTCTCCCTTGTAGTTATGCTGCCATAGCGAGTCTTGCCGGAGTCCAAACTGCACAGTGACTTTAACTCTCATACAACAATAAGGCCACTTAATAATCCTTCTTTTCCTGTCACCCTCTTCTCTCTCTCTCTCTCTCTCTCTCTCTCTCTCTCTCTCTATCTCTATCTCTCGGTCGAGTTAAACATGCTCCTGAGGTTCCAGTGACCACTGTTCCTGCCCCTCTCCCTTCCGTGGATCTCCCCACTTCGTCCAGGCCTGCCTCTGTATAGTGTTCTCTTCGACTGGAGGCCACTTTGTGCAGCTTGGGACGGTTTCTTATCAACGCCTTGGGTGGTTCCATGAAATTTTGGAGTAAGAACGGGAGCTTTGAGGATGGATTGGACTGTAGTTAATGTCAACAGTCTGCTACACTGACTCAGGACTACTTTTCGCTTCTGATCATCATCACTGTACCCCGCAACATCGTATATCTGCTACAAATGGACATTTGGTGCTACCCAGATGAGGATGGGTTTCCTCTTGAGCAGGGGTGGGCAATTAATTTTTACAAGGGGCCACATGAGAAACCTGAATTGTGTCAGAGGGCCACACCGATGATAATATTTTAGGGATGCACCGAAATGAAAATTCTTGGCCGAAACCAAAAACCAAAAATGAGGAAACCAAGGCCAAAACCGAAAACCGAAACACCGAAAGAAAAGATTATGTCAATTATTAGAACCATTGCATTTATGGCTATGAGTGTGTACTAACCTCACTAAAATCAATGCATTGCAATTCAAAGAATAAATCAATTACAAAAGTGTTTTATTTATTATTATAAATGATTGTTATTTATTTGTTACTATTCGTAGTATTGACAGACAGGCAGCGGTCAATTATTATTAGCAACGGTCTGTTAGACGAAAATAATTGACCGCCGAACTTTTGGAAGCCCATTCAAGTGAATGGAAGGTTCTAATCTACAGCATTAAGAAGAGCCGTGTAATAAATAATATTATATTATAATAATTATTATTTTCGGGATCCACGGGGAATGTTTCAAAGATCAACCCGTCGATCCACTGGCGATCACTGATCTAAGGCAATGAATTCCATCATTTTTTGTGTTATGCCTTTTGCCTTGGCACCATCACTGGAAAACTTTCCTGCCTTTTCAAAAACGTCCTCTACAGACGGAGTGCGCATGCTCGGATTGACTTTACTTTTCTGCACCGCATTCTTCTCATATTTAGAATGGCAATCGGAATGTTTGGATTTCAGGTGATAAATTAAACCCGACGTGGAGAAACTCTTTGCAGATACACCCCCTCTTGAAATTTCAGCATTGCATGTTTTGCAAATCGCTCTCTGCACACCGCAGACATGTTGGCTCTTATCCAGATAACCGTGTGCTGGCTGCGCTTTTTTATTGCGCCATTACAATTGTGTTTCGGCCGTGTTGTTTCGGTGATTTGGGTATTTCGGCCGAAAGTTTTCGGTGGCCGAATTTTCGGTGCATCCCTGTAATTTATGATTGGCCGTAGTTTGCCCAGGTCTGCTCTTGAGTCTGGTTCCTCTCAAGGTTTCTTCCTATCGCCATCTCGGGGAGTTTTTCCTTGCCACAGTCGCCACCGACTTGCTCATCAGGGACAAACTTACTCATAAAGAACATATTCACTTTTAATCACCACATTATCTGTGTAAAGCTGCTTTGAGACAATGTTCATTGTTAAAAGCGCTATACAAATAAAATTGAATTGAATTGAATTGAACCATAAAGGCCTCAGTTGGAGTGGTAATGATGAAGGATTACATGCATGTAGGGACAAAATTTAATTTGTTATTTTTTGTATTTTCTATGTATTAATCATTTTTTTGCATCTATATCAAAGGCTCTGTCCCCGGTCCCCTGGTGGTCTAGTGGTTAGGATGCGGCGCTCTCACCGCTGCGGCCCGGGTTCGATCCCCGGTCAGGGAACCAACCCCAGCCACTCTTAGTGCTGGTCCCAAGCCCGGATAAATGGGGAGGGTTGCGTTAGGAAGGGCATCCAGCGTAAAAACGTGCCAAATCAAACATGCGGATGATCCGCTGTGGCGACCCCTAATGGGAGAAGCCGAAATAAAGTTTTTTATATCAAAGGTTCTGTCCCCATAAAGAACAGCCTTAGTTGTAGAGTAAGGGATAAATAATAAATGATTAAAGTGGCCATTGTTAATATTAACAGGGCCTCACTCTTCTTTTTCTTATCATTCTATATTATTCTATAGTATTGTTCCCATTTCCTTATACAGTATATTTAGGAATGCAATGCCTAGCACACCTTTGGTATTCCATGTTTTACTGCCATATAAGGAAATGAAAAGTCTAAGCACCATGCTGTTTATTTGTGTTGCATGAACAGGTTACAGAGCACTGCACTGTAATGTAGTAATTCAATGGTGGGAGGTATTATCTATATAGTGTTAAGATAGGAGCATGCTGTGGTCCCTACTGCACAACAAATCCTAAACAGGGTATAAACTTTAGGATCACTCCTGCTAATATAATTGAATCTATGAACTATTATAAATACTGGAAAGTACAGTAGAATACAACAGAAATCAGTAGAGCTTTTTTTTATTAGTTTTTACAGTATATTTATAATAGTATATAATAAGATATAATAGTATATTTGTAAAATGTACAAATGTACATTGCATTTAATAACTAGTAATTGACAGATTTTGCATAATTGTCTCTAGATCTTGAATCGGCTCCTGCCCTGAGTGGTTGGATAGAATCTTCTGGTGTCTTAATAATCTCCAAGGTTTTGTTTCTATGAGTTGACTGGTCTCACAGATGCCTAAAAAATAAATAATAAAAAATAATTATAAAAAAAAAGTGTTTATCGTATATCGAGAACTTTAGGACCAATATTAAAAAGTATGAAAAAATCATCATACCGTGCTTATTATCATCTGCTTGAGATGTGTTTACATATATGGCAGCGCAGATCCAAATATCATTCATGGTGTAAAGCATTTTGAAGTCAAGATACTGGAAAGGTCTCCCTCGTGCGTTATCATAGAGAATCCAGATGTCCTCAGATAACTTAAAGCACATATACATGTGCTGTTCTTTCCCAACCAGCAAAACCTCCAACAAAAATGTCCTGTGGAGAAAGAAGAATGTAGGTTTAACAAGTCTAATATATTTTACATTTTTCACATTTTTTTTGAAAGTCACAATTTCACTCCTACCATAGTCATTGCTAGTTAATATTTATTGCCTACTCCTGTTCAGTTAGGCTCCTGTCTATAATAATAACTACCCGGCATCAAATGTAGCATCATGCTTTTCACGGAGTCATGGCTAACCAAGCTAACACCGGATACATTTACATTTACATTTACATTTGCGGCATTTAGCAGACGCCCTTTTCCAGAGCGATGTACAAAAGTGCTTTGAGTCTCTAGTAATGAATAAATCTACACTGGTATGCTAGATTACAAACTTAATATAAATATAACCCTTGAATTCTACAAACTTGGAAAGTGCTAATTTAAGTATTAGCTTAAATGTTAAGCTAAAAGTATTAGCTTAAATAGCTTAATTAGTATTAGCTAATTTAAGTATTAATTTAAGTATTAGCATGGCCATACGACCGTGGCTCTGGATGGATTTGAATTACTGCGCACGGACAGAACGATGGAGAGCGGTAAGAGAGAGGGAGGAGGACTGCCAGTGTTTGTGAATAATAGATGGTGTAAACCTGGTCACATCACTATTAAAGAGCAGATCTGCTGTAAGGACATTGAGCTGTTAGCCGCTAGCATGAGGCCGTACTATCTGCCCAGGGAATTCTCGCATGTTATCGCAATATCTGTGTATATTCCCCCCTCTGCTGACGGTGAATCGGCATGCGATGTCTTGCATTCTGTTGTTAATAGACTGTTAATACAGAGTCCAAATGCCCTTCTCATTATCTCTGGAGCTTTTAATCATTCCCCTCCATCCTCCACTCTGCCCACATTCACCAAGTATGTTTCATGCCACACCAGAGAAAACACTGTATTTATTCTATGCAAACTCGAAGGAGGCTTATACATCAGCACCCCTCCCCCCCTTGGGAAGATCGGATCACAACCTGGTTCATCTCCTACCTGTGTACAAACCCCTTGTATGCAGGCAACCAGCTACCTCCCGCACAGTGACGACATGGTCTGATGAGACCAGTGAGGCTCTGAAAGACTGTTTTGACACAACTATGTGGAAGGAATTGTGCAATCCACATGGGGAGGATATTGACAGTTTAACAGACTGTATCACTGACTACATTAACTTCTGTGTGGAGAATACTGTACCCACAAGGACTGTACGGTGTTTTCCCAACAATGAACCATGGATCAACCCTGATATAAAGACTCTCCTTAAAGAGAAGAAGAGGGTTTTTAAATCAGGAAACAAAGAAGAGCTGAAAACTGTCCAGAAAGAACTGAGAAAGAAGACCAGGGAAGGAAAAGCTTGCTACAGGAGGAAGATGGAGGATCAGCTGCAGCAGAACAACGTCAGCGGTGTGTGGAAGGGGCTCAAAACCATCACTGGTCATAAGGAGCCCATCTCTCAGGCTGAGGGTGACCAGAAGTGGGTGAATGATCTTAATCTATTCTTTAACAGATATGATCAGCTACCCTCCTCTGCCCCCATCCAGTCCCCCCTGTTGCAATCCCCCTTCTCTGCTTCCACAGCAAGCAGCTCCAGCCCCACCTCTCTCTGCACTGCTATCAGCTCACAGTCAACACACAACACATCTAACCTTCTCTAGTGCTTTTAACACCATCCAACCTGCGCTCCTGAGGGATAAGATAGTGTACATGTGAGTGGACCATCATCTGTCTGCCTGGATACTGGACTACCTCACAGACCGACCACAGTATGTGAGGAATCGTGACTGTGAGTCTGACATGATTGTCTGCAACACTGGAGCTCAGCAACCTGTCACCTGCAGAAGTTCTTTGATGACTCTGCCATCGTCGGTCTGATCACGGATGATGATGACAGGGGGTACAGAGGACTTATACAGAACTTTGTGGACTGGTGCCAATGGAGCTGCCTCCAGAAAAATGCGAGGAAAACCAAAGAACTGGTGGTGGATTCCACAACTTCATCATTACCTTCAGTGAACATTCAGGGAAAGGACATTGTGAGAGTGGACTCTTACAAATACCTGGGTGTTCACCTAAACAGCAAACTGGACTGGACAGACAACACTGAGGCGATTTATATAAAAGGGCAGAGCAGACTCTTTCTTCTGAGGAGACTAAGATCTTTTGGAGTGCAAGGAGAGCTACTGAAAACCTTTTTTGATTCTGTGGTGGCCTCAGCCATATTCTATGGTGTGGTCTGCTGGGGCAGCAGACTTATCTTATCTCTTATCTAATAGGGCATTTTTATTTTAATGTAACCAGCAACCTCTAACTCCCAGTAACCCACACAACTTACAGATATGGACAACATGGTCTACAATTCCCCAAAGCAACACACAATCTATGAATGCTTTACAGAACTGTGCTTGAGTTGTGATCATTCTAAAATAGGAAGAAAGCTGAAGAGAAGCTGCAAACTCTCAATAATTGTTCATTGAATGTACACACACTATTGCTTATATGGAATATTTTAACAATTAAAAAATTTAATTAGATAATTCAGGTGTAATTAGTTAATATGATCATTTTCAGAAGAAAAAAACAGGGCAGTTGCTTCATATACCAACTTGGCTGTTGGCTTGGAAATATAGTGCCTGTCAAAAGTTTCAGAAACACATAGTCTTTTATGGTTTTTGAGAGACACATGAATGTTCCTTTTGTTTATATGCAAAAAAAACCAAAAACAAGGTAGTTTAACTGTCTAAAAGTATAATTTAACTTATATTTGACTGTGGGTGTGAGGCTGTCTGCTAACATCTTTCCTGTTCTCTGTTCTTCCATTAGCCAAAACTGTTCAAGGTATATACATTTAGAAGGGGTATTATTTAGAAGGGGTATTAGGGAAAACAAATAATGCAAGAAATATTGGGAGAAAGATAGAATGTGTTCTAATAGTAAATTGATAACAGAAGGAATGGAGAGGGTGTATGCATGATAATGAATAATGATAGATACAGTAAGTGGTGAGCAAGAAAGAAAGAATGTGCTAATGGTAAAATAAAAGAGAGCTGGGCAGAGAGAGAATGTGGGCGGAGTGAGAATGTGGTAATGGATGATTGATAGAGAGATGGGTTAAGAGAGAATGTAGTAATTGTGGATTGACAGAGATGGGGTGTAGAGAGAACATATTAAATGTAGATTGATAGAAACTGGGTGGAAAAACACTGTGCATCATTGATTGATTAAGAGATAGATGAAGAGAGATATTGGTAATGGTAGAATGATTAAGAGGAGGTGGAAAGAGAATTTGTTAATGGTAAATATGGTTAATAGAATCTGGTAATGGGAGACTGATAGAAAGGGGATGAAAAGAGAATGTGGTAATTGTTTATAGAGAGATGGAAAGAAAGAGAATGTGTTATTGGTAGTTTGATAGAGAGAGGGTGGAGAAAGATTGTGACATTAGTGGGTTGACAGAGAGGTAGTGGATAGAAAATGTGATGGTGGTAGATTGATGAAGATGGTTACGAGAGAGAACATGGTAAAGGAAGATTGATAGAGAAAGTGTGGGGAGGGAATGAGTGTGGTATATTGCTGAAGAGGTTGGCAGAAAGAGAATGTTAAAATGGTAGTTTGAATGCGGGGGCTGGATAAAGAATTCTGTAATGGTAGATTGATAGAGAGGGGGTGGAGAGAGAGAATGTGATGATGATAGATTGATCAAACTGAGCTGGAAAGAGAATGGGTGGTGTAGATTGCTTGAGATGAAGTGATTGTAGCTTACAATTTTTCTCAGCTGCTTTGGAGCATTTCTCGAATCATCCTTAAGATTTGCAAATCAGTAAGTGCATTCTCAAAACAATGTGTACAAACAGCACAATACATTGGATTTCTTGCAAAAGCCTGTTTTTTGCTCAAAATCCTTAGTACTTCTCTCAAATGTAAGTATTTGTGTCAATGAACATATCATTGCCATCAAAATAGCAAGTCTTTTTATCATTGTTTACGAACAAGATAGTCAAAATGTTTAGTCATTTTTTCAATATGACAATGCTTTATTTTAGTATTTCCTGATTACAATATAATGTCATTGTGATAGAAAATAAAAAGACACAAATTAAAATTCCAAAAGGTAAACACAGGAAACACTTCTTAGGCAGAACTGCACATGCCGCACTATACAGTGTAATCTGTCTCTACCCCCTGATGTCCCAGTCTGTCGGGCCACAGATTTTCATTCACATCACAACAGATATCATCCCTTGCAATACCATTGTGAGGCCATGAATGACAACATGGTCCACAACAGTGGCTCTAATTTAATCTGAAATGTGTTTATGTCTCTGGCCTCTTCTTCCTCATCCTCGCCCCTTCATTTGTGATATTCAAGGTTCATATGCACAATTCATCAATTTAAGACACATTTACCAAAAAAGTTTAATAGAACTGTGAAGAAGAAGAGCTTGACAAATTTTAACAATGTTGCATTCATTGACTTATGCAATGAACTGATGCCTAAATGTTTTGGGGGTTAAAACCATTTAGGTGAAACTATTATAATACATTTTGATCAACATGACATAAACAACTGACAATGTAGGAAAAAGCAGACACTTCGATTAAATCGATTAAATTATGTACCAAAGCATTTGCAATTTGATCAAAGCAACGAGAAATGTTCTTATGATGAGCACAAATGACTAAATGATGTGGAGTTTGAACAAGTAGTTTTGAGAATTTCATTTCTGATCTGAGAAACGCTCCAAAGCAACTGAAAAAAACTGTAAAAAAAAAAAAAAAAAAAAAGATGGAGGGAAAGAATGAGGTATTGGTAGATTGACAGAGAGGGTGTGAAGAGAAAATGTGGTAGCTGTATTAGGATAGAGAGATGGATGAAGAAAGAATGTGCCAGTGGTACTGTAGTTTGATAGAGAGAGGGTTGAGCGAGAATGTTGTTGTAGTAGATTGACAGAGAAGAAGTGGAAAGAGATTTTGATAACTGTGGTAGACAAAGATGGATTAAAAAAAGAATGTGATAATTGAATATTTATAGAGAGTGTAGGGATAAAATTAGTAGTGCGGTAGATTTCTTGAAAGATGGGTGGAGAGAGAATGTGGTAAATTAATAAAGACAGACTGGTGATAGGATCAGTAAAGCACCAGTGAGCCATTCTTGTCCTAGCAGTGTACTGTAGAGTTCATTAGGTGACAGTAGATGGGAAAAATCTGGCCCTGCACTTGCCAGTTCTGCTGCTGGGGCTGCTGATGTTCCTATATCTTCTTGATGGAATTATTGTAAACAGGTTGTGACTGGGATGTGAGAAGTCCCTGACAATGTTGTGTGCTTTGTGAAGACATCTACTGTGGTAAAGGTGCTCATTGGCAGGTACTAGGGTGCAAGTGAGGTGTTGGGAGGTTTTGACCACCCTTTGCAGAGCTGCTATACCACACTGTGACTGAGTTGGTTAGAATGATTTCAACAATGCAGTAGTAAAAACATTTTACCTAGTTTGTTGCATAGATAACAAAAAGAAAAAAAATGTGTCTTAAAAACACAAACAAACAAAATACAAGGAGTTTTGGACAACTTTTGACATGCTTTGTAAAAGTCTACTTGTTGAGACTTAAAGGAATGGGCAGAGAAAGAATGTGGTAAAGGCAGTTTGAGCGAGAGGGGCTGGATAGAGAATGTGGTAATGGTAAATTGCTTGAAAGATGGGAGGAGAAAGAGACTGTGGTAATCATAGATTAATAGATAAAATGGTGGACAGAGAATGTGGAAATGATAATTTGACAGAGCTGGGGTGGAGAAAGAATTTGCCATTGTAGTTTGATAGAGACATGGGCAGAAAGATAAAATGCTACTGGTAGATTCATAGGGGGGTGCAGAGAGAATGTGCTAATGGTAGATTCATTGGGTGGGGGTGGAGAGGAAACGTGGTAAAGGTAGATAGATAGATTGGTAGAGGGTAATAAGAAAATCTATGCTGTAGTTTGCTAGAGAGATGGGTGGAGAGTAAATATGGTAATGGTAAATTGATAGAAAATAGGAGGAGAGAGAACGGGTAATGTTAGGTTGATAGAGAGGGGCAAAGAGAAAATGTGGTATTGATAGATTGAAACAAGGTGTGGTAAAATGTTAATATAGATAGCTTGAGAGATGTGTTCAGAAAGAATTTGTTAGTGGTAGCTTGATGGAGAGATGGACCAAGAAAGAATGTGCTATTGATACATTGTTATAATGGGGTGGATAGAAAATGTGGTAATCGTAGATTGAATAAGATGGGGTGGAGAGAGAATATAATATTGGCATAGATTGCTTAATAGATGCATGGAAAGAGAATTTGGTAATGGTATATTAATTAAGGGGGGTGTGGAGAGAGAATGGGGTAATAGTAGATTGATAGAGAGGTGTTGGATAGAGTATGTGGTAACTGTAGATTAATAGAGAGAGGGTGGATAAAGAATCTGGAAATGATTGATTGATATAAAGAAGGTGAAGAGGGAATGTGGTAATGGTAAATTGATATAGAAAAAGTGGAGAGAGATTGTGGTAATTTAGATTGATAGAGAGAGGGTGAGGAGAGATTGTGGTAATGGTAGATTGCTAGAGAGATGTGTGGAGAGTGAATGTAGTAATAGTAAATTGACAGAATTGGTGGAGAGAGAGAACAGGAAATGGTAGATTAATAGAGAGGGGTGGAAAGAGAATGTGGTATAGATAGATTGAAACAGGGTGGAGATAGAACATACTAATTGTAATGGAAGAGTGATAGAGAGGGGATAGATTGCAAATGTGGTAAATGTAGATAGAGATTCATTGAGAAAGAATGTGGTAGTGATAGATGAACAGAAACAGGGTGTAGAGAGATTATATATGGCAAATGGGGGTGTAAAAATAATTTGTGTGGTAGATTGCTAAAAGATGAGTGGATAGATTGTGTGGTAATGGTAGATTGATAGAAAGAGGGTAGAGAGAAAATGCGGTAATAGGGAAGAGGCTGGTGAGAGCTGTGTGTACAGTGAGCTGTGTGTATGCAAAAGTAGATTGATGGACTGGTGGGTGAAAAGAATGTATCCTAATTAACAGATAGACAACTTTATTGACATTGCAAGGTACACAGCAACAAAATGCAGTTTAGCATCTACCAAAACTGCAAATATATATGTAGTAAATGTGCAACAAATAAAGGCTCTGGGCAGTGTAAAAAATTAAATTAGAGCAAGATGTGTGTAATGTACAATATTTGTAGAGAAATGAGATATATAAATTTACAATAAGAGAAATGTACATTGTATATACAACTGGACAAAAGTTATACATAGTGTATATGCAGATAACATATACATATGTAGAAGATAATGTAGGATATTCTATGAATTTCTATTTCTATTTATTTATAATTATCCAGAAATGATTCAGGATGTACAGAGTGGAGCAGAACTGCATGATTATTAATGAGAATCAGTAAAGCACCAATAAGCCATGAGTGTCCTGGCAGTGAAGTGTAGAAAAAAAACCTGGCCCTGAAACCGCTGGTTCTGCTGCTGATGCTGGGGCTGCTGAAGTTCCTATATATTCTTCTTTATGCAGGAGGTTAAACATGTTTTGGGATGTAAGGAGTCCCTGGTGATGTGTGCTTTGAGGAGACATCTGCTGTAGTGAAGGTGTTCAAAGGCTTGCACTTGGGTGCAAGTTGGCGGTTTTGACCTTTACGGGGCTTTCTGTTCACACACTGCAGAGCTGCTATACCAACAGTTTCCCTTTTCCCTTCTCCCTGATTAATCTCAACGCTCTGCCTCTGGATGGAGTTCTCTTCAATTGTAGACCACTCTGTGCAGCTGGGGATATTTCCACATCAACATCCTAACAATCCTTAAGTTAGTGGGCATCTCAATAACTATGAGGATGGTTTTAGACTGTCATTAAGTCGAAGCTCATGTAGATAATATTACTAGAATAGAACTTCTAAAATAAAAAAACAATATAATGTAGCGATAATAGTTCATGCTTTTGTTAAATCCAGTTTAGACTATTGTAATGCTTTACTGTCTGTATGTTCTAGTAAGTGCATAAACAAGCTTCAGATAATCCAAAATGCAAGAGTCCTTACTAGAACCAGAAAATATGACCACATCACCCCGGTCTTATCCACTCTACTGTACATTGACTCCCAATTAAATCTCACATTGTTTATAAAATAATACTACTGATGAATAAAGCACTAAATGGACTTGGGCCACAGCACCTGGGTGAACTATTGGTACCTTGAATAGTGAAGAGTATAGCAGGGCTTTTTCTTACAAAACTATCTGTGTCTATCAGTCTAGGCTAAAAAAAATTGTCAGTAGATTTTTCTTATATAAATGAGAGATCATAAATATAGTGTTGAGATGCTGCCATCCCTCCACTCTGACACGTACACAGTGGTGCAGAAGGATGCATTATATCCCAGATGCTCCCTCATATCTGTGTTACTCCCTTTTACTAATGCTGCCATAGCTAGTCTTGCCGGAGCCCCTACTTGCACCCTGATCATACTGCACCTTTACTATTATGTACCAATAAGGATATTTGAGGATCAACACAGTCTCACGGCATTTCGCAATATAGTCACAAACTTTAATCTATTGATTCGTGTTTATGGACATCCCCCGTTTTTCGTGTCACTCAGCACGATTGCCTCTGTCTGGCTTTATCTCCATAGCAATGGAGGCAGAGGATCATGGGTAATGCTGACAGAAATGCCCAAGGTATTCTTTTTTCACAATTTTTATCAGAGAATAAGGCAGAAAATATAAGGCTAGGGTAAGGGTTAGCGTTATACTGTAATAAATGTGTGTGTCTCTAATTAACGCAGTCTTCTTAATAAACCAGGGAATATATATATATATATATATATATATATATATATATATATATATATATTGTCCTCAGTGACACAAAAAAGAGGGAAATTCGTGTCTGTGAACACAAATCAATAGATTACATTTCGTGTCTATATCACGTAATGCCGTGAGACTGGGCTGTAAGGATACATGTTTCTCTCTCCCTCTCTCCACGTTTTTCACCCTGTCTGTAGTGTGAGTGAATATTGCAACTTTTGCTTAATTTATAGCAAACAAGTATATTTTTATCATTCAGACAAAGTAGTTAACATAGTGTTAGCAAGCTTCCTAACAAATTAATAGCTCATTTATACAATTTAGACACAACACTTAGCACTTAGCTTAATTACTAGCAAACTTGCATATTTTTAATAAGTTTGTAATAATTCAGCACAAATATAGACATAAGTTTATTGTGTGTGTGTGTGTGTGTGTGTGTGTGTGTGTGTGTGTGTGTAAAGACTTTATTTCTTAAATTCAGTAGCACATGAAACTATACCATTTATGAAATGGTATTATATTTATAATATATATTATAGAATATATATGTGCTTTTTTGTATAGTTATTAATTAAATTATCTCCAAATAACTCATGACTCTCTGCTCTCCCCTTCAGCCACTGCTCGTAACCTTGGAGTAACTATGGACAATTAACTGTCCTTCTTCTCCCATGTCGCTAACTTGGCTCGTTCCTGACGATTTCTTCTCTACAACATCCGAAGGATTTGACCATTTCTGTCCACACAGGCTGCCCAGGTGCTTGTTCAGTCATCTCAAGACTTGACTACTGCAACTCTCTGCTGGCAGGTCTTCCCCTGAACGCTATTCCTCCACTGCAAATGATCCAAAATGCAGCTGCACGACTTGAGTTCAATCCGCCCAAGTTCTCCCACACCACTCCACTGCTGCGCTCTCTTCACTGGCTTCCAGTAGCTGCACGTATCAGATTCAAAACACTGATGCTTGCCTACAAGGCCAAAAATGGACCAGCACCATCTTACCTCAGTGACCTCATCACATCTCGCACTGCACCACGCTGTCTGAGATCCTCCAGCACTGCTCGACTGGTACCACCTTCTCTCAGAATGAGAGGAAAGTAAACTTCAAGGCTCTTCTCTGTTCTGTCACCGAGGTGGTGGAACAAACTTCCCCTAGATGTCCGTACAGCGGAGTCCCTGACTATCTTCAAGCGACGATTGAAGACCTACCTCTTCCTGAAATACTTAAATTAGCACTTTCCAAGTTTGCTTTGTAGAATTTATATGAAGTTTGTAATCTTGCGTACCAGTGTACATACGTCGCTCTGGATAATGGTGTCTGCTAAATGCCACAAATGTAAATGTATTAATCTGAATGTGCTTGGAGTAATGCTGAACTTTATTGCTCTTCCTGAAAACTGCACATAAACAGTACAATTAAACAACAATATCTGATGCTTTTGGTACAAAATGACAAGAAGTGAATCAGTAGACATGTAGACAAATACAAGACAAAAAAGAAACCCTTTTTTTTTTTTTTTTTATAAAAGATTACATGTACACTTCCTGTTGTGACATGTCTGTGGTAGCTTTTTGTTTCCTCAAGTGTCAGGTATGTAATCAGTACAATGACAATAAATACATGACTCAGTAAATATAACATATTCAACAATTGCTGTTTTGTAACATGTAACATTATCTAGTACAATAAATCTGTGAAAAAAAACTTCACCCAAATAAATGTTAACATTCATTGTATACATTCATATGAAAAGTATTTTCTGTTTTTCTGTCACAATGTTATTATACAACGATCTTTTTACAATTTACAATACCATACAGCTTTGTTAAAAGCCCCCACATTAACAGTATTATATTCTTTTTGATGAAATTGTAAAGATACCTTTTGTTGTCATCTGCAACAGCCAGTGGTAGATTATAACGCAGACAAGGATCATAGCGAGGGTTGTGAACATCTCGATGCACCAGAATAATCGATGGATCTTCTTTATCACCCAAAGCTCTCAGGTCACCAAATGGACGAAATTTTCTGTCAATACCAATACATCCGATTATATAAAGATAAAACAGACATAATATTAAATTACATTTTGCTCCATGCATATGAATTAAACTACCAGGTCTAATCCCCCCCCCCCCCCTTTCACTTTTTGAGAAACTTGGAAATCAAACATGAAGCAAAAGGCTTGGTATGAACAGGCAATGAGAAGAACTAATTTTAGTTTGTATATACAGAGCATTCAGAAAGTATTATGACACCTTCAGACATTTACATTTTATTATGTTGCAGCTTGATACTACAATCATTAAAAAAAATAATAATATTTATCCACACTCAGTAACAAATAATGACAAAAACAGAATTTAATAAATTACAGCCTATTTACAATTACAGCCTAGAGTATTTATTACACACCTGGATTGGGGGATTGTCTGTCATTTTGTCTGGCAAACCCACAAAAAATTTGCTCAGGTTGGATGGGAACAGCCACATTCAGATGTTTAATAGGGGTCAAGTCAGTGCTCGATTCAACAGACGGGCTACTATAGCTCAAATTGCTGAATAAATTAAAGCTGTTAATGATCGATGGGTCAGGACCAACACAATATTAGGCAGGTGGTCATAAAGTTATGCCTGCTTGCTGTATGTACTGTACATGTGATATTGCAGGTTTTTTATTTAAAGATTTTAAATACATTTTTAGAATTCCGTATTCATTTCGTCATTGTGGGTTGCTGAGTGCAGATTATTGGGGAAAAAATATATAATTTGAACGATTATAATATCAGGCTGCAACATAAGATATTGAAAAAAATAAAAGGGGTCTCAATACTTTCTGAATGCACTGTATATACAAAATTTAGGCTGTTTTTTTTTTTTTTTTTTTACAAATTGTTGAGCTGCCTGTTCATACCAAGCCTTTTGCTTCATGTTTACTTTTCTAGTTTCTAGTGCCTTGGGGATGACATATTAGAGATAAATATTAGATTAGAGAATCATTTGTGATTTTTCTCATGCGTCCTAGTAACCAACGCCCCTGTGATTAATCAGGGTGTGTATACCCCTTTCTGTCAATTTAATTTTCACAAATTTTTGCTTAGTGTTTAGCCATCTGCTCATACCAAACATTTTGTTGCATGTTTGATTTTCTAGTTTCTTCTTATTTTGTTATTCACCATAACTTTCTTGTTTTTTGGTTCATGTAGGTTGTTTACAGATTTTTCCAACCTCTTTTGGATTTAGATTTGAGTGCTCATTTTATTAATAACTTTCTGCTATCTTCTTTTGCATTCTCATGCTTATATTAAATGACATGCAGCTACTCATCTCTTATACAACCATGTCAAAGGTTTATCCTGTGTTTTTTAAAAGAGGCACTATATTCTCAAAGAGCAAAGAAACCAACTAAAGAGATTGCTGAAATCTGGAAATTGCTGGAATCTTCATTTTCATTGGTCAGATCTTGACTCAGCAACATTATGGATTAAACCATAAAGTTTTATAAAACATAAAGGACCCACGCGTACAAGAATGACAAGTTTATCCATTCTATGGATTTTCTTTTTTGCTTGACCACAAAGAAATATTCCAGGATGACAATGACAAGATTTTATCAGGTTTAAATTGAAAATAAAATAAATGAAAAAGCATTTTCACACATAAACTGGCCAAAAGAAAGTCCTGAAATGAACCCTACTGAAAGTCTTTGGGACTTTTGAATGTTTGTAATGTTCCAATCCTCAAAACATGATCTTGGCCAAAAAATGAATGCACCTCTGAATGTATATAAATGTTGTGATGGAATGCACTTAAAATGCACACTGTAAACGTGCAATGAAATATTAAATTGACTTGACTTGGCCAGGCTGTGTATTTGTTCTTATTGTAACTACTAAGTTAGTAAGTTACTACCGTTATTATTTAAACTATTGTGGAATTATTAAAGTGTTTTTCTGCCACCACATCCATAATATAACTATTATTAGAATACTACATTATTTTGTTTGTTCCATGATATCAATGCTGATGTGACTTTTTTTTAAATAATGTAATGCAATTATTCTTACACTTACCCCAGTGTTATTTTATATATGGGATGGTCCTCAGGGGTTTCCTGATGATAATCAACTTTAGCACATACCAGTTTATCAATAATTGGGAAATGTTCTTTTATAGTGCCGTAACGATCGAGTTTGTAAGAATCATCCAGCTGTTTAATCCAAAGAGCTCTAGCATAAGTGTACTTTCTATTATTTAAAGTATCCATTAGAACTTTAAAAAAGTAATTGGATACTAGTAGAGCTCTTATATGTAAATGTTTAATAGAAAGTATATGAAATAAAGCTAGTAATGAGTCTGGCACACACGTGTTGATAAACTGGTATAAGCCTGAAGCCTCTTTCATGTAGGAACGATGATCACCGATGATCAACATCAGCAAAGTTGGTGATCCCGAACTAACAAATGCAAAATTACAAGATATTAATAGCATCATGTTATTTTATTTATATATATTTTTTGATATAAATTGATATTTATTTATTTGCATCTACATTTGTTTATTTATTAGTGAAGACCAAAAATGGTCTTCAGTAATATCATAATATTTAAATATTTACCTTGGAGGCTTCTTCCATTTTGTAACTAAATTGTGTTGAAAAATTGAGAAACACAGAAAGAAAACACACAAAACAAACTGTTAACATTTGTTTGCATTCTGTACATAGTCATTCATCAAAATCATAAACATAAAAACATTTATAAAACAAAATAAAGGGTGCTTTACCACAACCATTCCATGGGCAGCACCTGGAAAATATTTAAAAGCATTGATAAGCATAATGTGATTTATGTATGTTTTATAACCAAACAATCAAATTAAACAGCGGATGAATAAGATATGAAGAGCATGCTACGATTGAATTAAGACTTTACCTTTTAATTGGCACATCGTTTATGACTGGGGCTAAAGAAAGAGGAAAAAGAAAATGTTAGAAGTATCCACATAAAGCCTCTTTTATTAATAATATATTATTGTATAAGGTTATATTTAGACTGTCCCCTTTGCCTATCTTTTAAAATTAATATGTCTGCTTGGTGGTCTAGTGGTTAGGATGCGGTGCTCTCACCGCTGCGGCCCGGGTTCGATCCCCGTTCAGGGAACCAACCCAAGCCATTAGGGTTGCACAAGCCTTAGTGCCGGTCCCAAGCCCAGATAAATGGGGAGGGTTGCGTTAGGAAGGGCATCCAGCGTAAAAACATGTGCCAAATCAAACATGCGGATGATCTGCTGTGGCGACCCCTAATGGGAGAAGCCGAAAGAAAGTATGTCTGCTTTTGTCCTAAAGACTCTATAGTATTTAAAGACTCACTGATTTTCTTTGCAGTAAGTACAGTTAACAACTGCAGTTATGCAAGGAAAACTTTTTAATCCTCTGATCACTCAGGGCTGATTTAGACTTTTGAAAGTATTGTGAAAGCATTGTGTATGTGCAACACTCACACAGGGTGAGATATATATAAATTGAACATATCATGAGTGTCCTATAGGGACATATGAACTGAATCTGTATTTAGAAGTATGAACAGCCTGGATTTTTGAAAGTTTTTTGAAACTTCATTATTTGTATAAAAATATTGCCTCTCCACAACTATAAATCATGAATATAATTTTGTATATTTTTGTTTAGCTATTGAGTTTGTCTTTAGTGGTAGTGAGTCAGAAGAAAAGGAGAGAAAAGTATTTGATACAAGAAGGATTAAACCGGCATCGCAGCCTCAACATGCTGTTTTGTGCTAACATGCTAAGACTTGCCTGCTGGCTGCGTTTTTAGAAACAGACTTTTCATATGTACCTATAAAACATATTTTGAACAAGATTAGCCCTAAAGGGGTTTATGTCTAGAGGGTATTGTTAGTTTTACTTCACCTTTTCTTTTCATTGCTCTTCTTTTCATTTCCTTTTCTTCCATTTCTTAGTTCAGTTGAGAAAGTCACACTAGACATTGCAAAATAAAAAACATTTAATATATTTTACAGGAAATTTTACAAGCATCTAAATGTGGGGTATGAAACAATCAATCAGTGTGTGAACAAGCCAACTACAATTATAAATACGGTTCTTTCAAATTACAATTAAAAGTTTACTTTTACTGCCTAAAATCAAAGTTCAAACTAAAATAGACCTAAGGATGTCCATATTCTAAGAATAGCATAAGTTTTACTGTACCTTCTGTCTTTTTTCACGCTGAAGGTCTTTATTGTTTTTTTCTCCTATTTCGCTCTAAGATGGCGCTTCATTTGCCAACAAGGAAATGGCGGTGCCCACGCAGAAACCACACTAAATAAACTGGAAGGACCACACGTGACACGAAAGGAAATGACAGCACACTTTTAAGTGGTGCTTGATGGCGTTTCAATATCACTGAAAGTATGAAACAAGGTGTGGTTTAAGGGTGTTTCTCTAAACCACTTGGATAAACGTGTCTGCCAAAAACTATGAATTTGAAGGTTATGTAAATATTGAATTTATAGGAAGTAACTAATAGTTAATTTCATCATTAATGAAGTTTTGTTTTGTCCTCATCAACATAAATGAGAAATTTTTGCAATCCTCAGCAGATAGTCCAAACTATGAATGGACTGAATAAACACTATACATTCTTTGCAGAGAACTTTTATTAATATCTAAAAAAAACAAAATCCCAGATTATATTAAGTAGCAATTTATGTAGTTACATACTGCTCATGCATTTCATATGTTTTTATTTATTGGCATTATTAAAAATTTCGAATAATAAAGTGAGGAGTTGAAGCAGCTAGTAGAATTAATCATCGATTGTGACATAATTTTGTTAATATTAATTGGTTGTAGGGGGGAGTGGTGGCTCCAGCGGTTAAGGCGCTGGGTTGCCGATCGGAAGGTCGGGGGTTCAAGCCCCGTTATCGCCAAGCTGCCACTCTTGGGCCCTTGAGCAAGGCCCTTAACCCTCTATGCTCCGGGGGTCCCTTACGAGGGAAATATCAAGGTCCGTGACGTCGGAGTGACGTGGGGCCGCCTTCCCGTGGGCTCACCACCTGCAGGAGGGACCGTAAGGGACGGTGCTGTGAGGATTGGGCAGCAGTCGAAGGCGGGGGCCTGCTTAGACTGTTGCCCCCGCGACCCGAATTACGGATAAGCGGGAGAAAATGAATGAATGAATGAATAATTGGTTGTACTTCTAGTTAGCTATATGTTACAAGGTTTTTTATTTTTAACTAAATACCACATGCAAGGTTTATATTTTCTCATCGACCTTGCATGGCAAACTGTTCTTAACAAACCGAAAAAAACAAAACAAAAACAGTATCTCATTTTCAATTTTCTGTGTAGTTGGATCCATCAGTGATAGGTTTTTTATTTTCATAATTTTTTTTCATAGAGTTGTTAAATACACAGTAAGTGCATGAGTTAACATTATGTTGGCAGCACACAAATATTATATTTTAATACTGACAAATAAAACAACTAATATTTGCTAATGTGAGTTTTGTTTGTGTGATGCAACGGCAAAGGCAGGAGACAACCAGCAAGATGACCTGAGGTTTGATTGGGAGATGCATCGTATTCGTCCTCACAACAACCTGCTGCTCCCAAAACCCTGAAAAACACAGGAAAGCAAAGGTAAGATAATTAGGCAAGAACCATCCCCAAATCCTGACAATGCTTTCGATGTGCAAAGTACCCACCAAGGTAAGGTGGACTATGGCAATCCAATGAGGCTCCCCCTATTGTCTGTTGGTTCGAGGAACTGATGATGATGGCAAGGACAGAGGAGGAGCAATGACGGAGAAGTGAAAAGGTGGACCGCTGTCCTCAGCCAAGCAAGGGGGCGGAGCAACATCTCCAGCCAAGCGGGGGGGTGGAGCGACATCCTCAGCCGAGCAAGGGGTGGAGTGACGTCTTCTGAGGGGCAGAGAGGGTAAATAAACAAAATAGCGACATAAATTTGGGAAATAACCTAAACACAGAGAAGAAAAAAACCCTTACTTAAAACCTTAAACAAGAGCCCCCCAAAGTTGGCAGACTTTGCTTGGGCATCCTCATAGAAAATCTATTCATTATTAGAGGATCTACTGTATAGCAAAGTCATAAAACTGCTATAGAGCCGTTTACGGTTTCAAATCCTTCTGAATCACTATGGATCTGAGTCTCACAAGTCCCTTGAGTCACTTGAGTCCTTAGAATTCTTTGAATCTGTTGACTCATCAATCCCACTCACAAGTCCCTCATATCCAGCTGTTTCATACCCCCCCCCCACTACGAGTCTGACAGATCCGTTGAATCCAACAGTAGATTAGCCAGGACATGTATAGAACTCGCAAAACTGGCCATGCTTTAAGTTTCCTGAACAACTCAATAGCTGTTTCTGCTGGATGTCCTAAAGCCTTTATAGGCAAATGCTTTAAAATAAGAAAGATATTGCATTATACATAGAATAGACATAACACAAATCAATATTATAATATTCTTGCTTTTTACATACTATCATTTATTAAATAGCCTAGATAACTGAAAATAAATTCTCTATTAAATTTTACACGTGTGTATATATATATTCATTCATCCTCATTCATCTTCTCCCGCTTATCCGTAATTCGGGTCGCGGGGGCAGCAGTCTAAGCAGATTCCCTAGACACTTCTCCGTGTCCAGGGATCGGGCTATCAAGGCCCCCGCCTTCGACTGCTGCCCGATCCTCACAGCACCGGTCCCTTACGGTCCCTCCTGCAGGTGGTGAGCCCACGGGAAGGCGGCCCAACGTCGCTCCGACGTCACGGTCCTTGATTTATTTTTCTCGTAAGGGTCCCCTGGAGCATAGAGGGTTAAGGGCCTTGCTCAAGGGCCCAAGAGTGGCAGCTTGGCGATACCGGGGCTTGAACCCCAGATCCTCCGATCGATAACCCAGCGCGATATTTTATATATATATATATATATATATATATATATATATATATATATATATATATATATAAAATATTAATATATATTAATATTAAAATTAATGATAATATTATTGATAATTGCATTGAAGTTGTTTAAGAAAGGCCACACAATAGGCCAGTCCCCACAGGCATTGTGTTAAGTTTTGTTAAAGTTTTTCTTCTGTAAAAACAGGGCCTAATACTACTGATTGCATCTTTATAAGAGCCTGTAAAACATTGGATGAATTGTATAAGACCTAATGCCAGGCTCACCCTGCAATTCTGGCCATGAACTTTCTGTCTAAGGCAATCCTAAAAGATTCCTATAATACTGGGCTAAAATCTGTAGTCTTTTATTGCTGATTTGACATGTTCACCAACAGTAGGTTAATAGCCGTTACGATAATTTTTTTGTCCTCCAATGAAGTTCTGGCAGTGTCAGACTCTCGTACGGTCTGACAAAATTTAACAAAATATAAATTTCACTTTACTCTTGAGTTTCCACTTTAATAAATCATGCTACTAATCATGTGAAAGAAATCATTGCAATAGATTGATTCCTGTTGTCGAAACGGGCTGCCTAGCCTACACAAAATGCTAACCAGTATTACAAATAACTAATTTAAGCTGCTTGTTTTGCACAAAATAACTGATTTGCTGCTTCACCACTTTTTTTATAATCATGTAATGTAATTAATTCAAATAAATGTAGAAATAGGATTATGTAGAAATGTAGAAATAGGAGTTCTAATACATGAACAACCTTACATCACTACTGCTAGTTTTCATCAATGGAAAAGCAAGATTTATCTCGTCAAGTTGGAGTCTCACCTGTTAGGAAACCCATGGCTGCTGATTGTTGGGACAAGGTTAGAGGAGTCTGGGTATTTACAGTATAAAGCTTTGAAATTTGCAACACCTGGAATTTTCCAACAATGCCCGTGAATAAGCCATGACCCTAACAGGCTAATTAAGATCTGATACCTTGGTAAAAAAAAGTTATCTGAGAGCTCAAGTCTCCTGGGGTTCCTATTCTTTTGCAAGGTGCTGCTTTCCCTTTTCACTGTAAAATTGTAAAAAACAAAAACAATACACTGATATTGCTTAAAATATTGCAAAAGAATGTTTCATGTTTAACTCTAAGCCTTTTGGAGATCATTTGGTCTTCCACTTGCTTAACTGTTCACATTAACAGAAATTTTGACCAGGGGTACCCAAACATTCACACGAAACTGTAGCATTTAGTATTATCTAGACCCACTATCAGAAATGTATTTTAAATATCAGTTGCAAATGTCCATTCACACTTATGGGTGGTTCTACCTAATAAAATTGGACAGGTACATTGGCCCATGCCTGGGTCAGGAGTGAAGGATCATATTTTTCCTAAATTCCCCAAGTGCCTGGCATGGAATCTGCCTCTTGCCTTAATCTAACTTAAACAATGATTCTCAAAAGATGAACACTGTTCCTTTCTGTTTCCTTTGTAGGTGTTGCACTACAAGGTGATGTGTGTGTCTGACAGAGGTGGGAAGTAACGGAGTACAAATACTTCAATACTGTACTTAAATAGATTTTTTTGGTATCAGTACTTTACTCCACTATTTTTTTTTTTTTTCTATTTATTCACTATTTATAACTTTTTACTTTTACTCATTACATTTTTACACAAATATCTGTACTTTTTACTTCTTACATTTTCAAAACAGGCTCGTTACTTAAGTTTTAATTCATTGTTTTGGTGAAATATATATTTTTTATTTTCGCTGCGCGCTGATTTCAGCCGAACAACCGATTTCCTGTTACTGCGCGTCTTTTTCAATCCGCTGGTGTATAAAGTCCTGACTCTCACTCTTTACGAAGATAAGAATCAGCAGACAGAAGGCAGTAAAAAGTTTGGGGCTAATGTGGATGAGACAGAGGGAGTCAGTGATGTAAACATGACTGAGAACAGACACATTCATGATCATCATCATCTTTTCTCTGCTTGTGTTCTGTATGTGGATCTTCAGCCTGGACACATTCATTAGGTAACAACATTTTTAATTAGTTTTGTATTAATATATATAT
>JAAIIK010019674.1:8052-26854 GCA_014706435.1 Silurus glanis | reverse complement strand
TATCTATCTATCTATCTATCTATCTATCTATCTATCTATCTATCTATCTATCTATCTATCTATCTATCTATCTATCTAATATTAATATGATGTGAGGTCCAGTTAACAGCTAAAACAGGTAGAAGTAATAACTACTACTACTACTTTTGACTTGAGTACATGTCAGAGGCAAGACTTCTTTACTTCTGTACTTTTGCCACCTCTGCCTAAGATAAATCAGACTACAACTCTTGATTTTTACAAAACAAACTTGGCAAGTGCCAATTTAAGTAATTCAGGAACAGGTAGGTCTTCAACCGTGGCTTGAAGATAGCCAGGGACTTCGCTGTTCAGACATCTAGGGAAAGTTCGTTCTACCATATCAGTGCCAGAACAGAGAAGAGCCTTCTCTGCCTTTAATCTTCTCTGCAGTCTTCATCAGCTGAAAATTCTTCACAGCCAAAAACTGAACTAAAAAAAAAAAAGAAAAAAAAAGAAAAAGATCTTATATATATTTTTTTTTTTTTTTTTTTTTTTTTTAGCTGACAGCTTAAACATGAACATTAAACATCAATGTAGTTAAAAAATGTGTTAAAAATCAATAGCTCATATAGAAATAGGAACTGATTACTTATAGTTCACCGTAACAAAATGAATCAAACTTCTTCTTCTTCTTTCGGCTGCTCCCATTAGGGGTCGCCACAGCGGATCATCCGTCTCCATACCACCCTGTCCTCTACATCTGCCTCTTTCACACCAACTACCTGCATGTCTTCCCTCACCACATCCATGAACCTCCTCCTTGGCCTTCCTCTTTTCCTCCTACCTGGTGGCTCCATCTTCAGCATTTTTCTACCAATATAATTCATGTCCCTTCTCTGCACATGTCCAAACCATCTCAATCTCGCCTCCCTCACCTTGTCACCAAAACATCCTACATGTGCTGTCCCTCTAATAAACTCATTTCTAATCTTGTCCATCCTCGTCACTCCCAACGAAAACCTTAACATCTTCAGCTCTGCTACCTCCAGCTCCACCTCCTGTCTTTTACTCAATGCCACTGTCTCTAATCCATACAACATCTCAGGTCTCACCACAGTCCTATAAACTTTCCCTTTCATTCTTGCAGATACCCTACTATCACAAATCACTCCTGTCACTCTTCTCCACCCACTCCACCCTGCCTGCACTCTTTTCTTTACTTCTCTAACACACTCCCCATTACTTTGCACTGTTGGCCCCAGGTACCTGAACTCCTCCACCTTCTCCACCTCTTCTCCCTGCAACCGCATCACTCCACTGCCCTCCCTCTCATTCACACACATGTACTCTGTCTTACTCCTACTGACTTTCATTCCCCTTCTCTCCAGCGCATATCTCCACCTCTCCAGGCTCTTCTCAACCTGCTCTCTACTCTCACCACAAATCACAATATCATCTGCAAACATCATAGTCCAGGGAGACTCCTGTCTGACCTCGTCCGTCAACCTGTCCATCACCACTGCAAACAGGAAAGGGCTCAGGGCCGATCCTTGATGCAGTCCAACCTTCACCCTGAACCAGTCTGTCGTACCTACTGCACACTTCACTGCCGTCACACTGTCCTCATACATGTCCTGCACCACCCTCACATACTTCTCTGACACACCTGACTTCCTCATACAGTACCACAACTCCTCTCTCGGCACCCTGTCGTACGCTTTCTCTAAATCCACAAATACACAATGCAATTCCTTCTGTCCTTCTCTATACTTCTCCATCAACATCCTCAAAGCAAATAAGGCATCTGTGGTGCTCTTCCTCGGCATGAAACCATACTGCTGCTCACAGAAATCAACAAAATGAATCAAATCAACAAAACAAAATGAATCAAACACTGTGTCTAAATTATTCTAAATATCTGTATATCAATTTTCTAAAAACTCATAAATCACCTTAAATCTTTTAGTTTAAGACTGAAAAGCAGCTTATATTTTGAGTCTCTGAGGTCATTTCCAGTCAGATCCAGTTCTCTCAGATGTGAAGTTTTTGATTTCAGAGCTGAAGTCAGAGCTGCACACCCTTCATCTGAGATATGGCAATCACACAACCTGCCAAGAGAAAATGGCACATTCTTTACTCTTTCAGTTTAAAACACACAGAATCAGGAGCATCATCACTTCAGTAAAATACTCCATCTGGGAAAATCACTGCCAGTGGTTATCCTGGTGTTACTGCATTTAATATTAAATGTAAAAATTGTAAAGGTTTTAATACATTTCATGTAATTGTTTACAAAAGGAAAGAATAACTTTTGAAAGTCTTAAAAAATTAGGAGATAAAGCTGTGCAAGAGTTTATTAGAACCAACAACGATTTGTACAATATCAGCTCGGTATGTATTTGGTACTCTGTGCCTTCATTCCCGTCCTGCACAAACATGAATTTCTTGCACACACATGCCACTTTTGAGTTTCTAACATAGAATTAGGGAAGAGGTGAATGATTTATGACAGGGAGTTGGCAAGACTCAAGCATCGCTTTAATAAAACAATTTTCCTATGGTGATATTCTTGACTCAAAAGAATATCTTGTGCTTCTTCTGACAAACTCTTTTTCAGAATTTAGCTTTGGCATTCATCAATTTACACAGACAAGTGTTTTCCAATCTTATGGAAGACAAACAGACATTAACACACAAACTGTGTGTATGTGTGCATTGAAATTAAATGATTTTCCCTCTCATGATCTTCAATGAAAAACCTACACACTTCAGTTTCTCTATTAGAGAAAGTTTCTTATACTGAAGAGCAGGTTATGTGACTCTCAGATAGTTGATCTTACCTCAGTGTCTCCAGTTCGCAATGAGGATTCTTCAGTCCCACAGCGAGACACTTTACTCCTCCGTCTTTCAGTTGATTTCTTGACAGATCAAGTTCTCTCAGACATGAGTGGTTTGAGCTCAGAACTGAAGTCAGAACAGCAAAGCCTTCATCTGAGATAGCACAATTGCGCAACCTGCAAAGAATCAGTCATACATTCTTGAGGACAAACAAATCATTTTAGCAAGAGTTTTTTTTTTATTAAACCTGTCACTACAGACTTACTGCAGAAATACCTGCTTTCCTGTTTTTGGTTTCTGAACAGTGGTTATTACCTTTTTTTTAATGTTTTTTTGTGCCTTTTTTCTCGGTTTGCATTTTATTTTATTTGGGACTCTCAACTCAAATTCTTACCCGGTTTGAGTCAGTTTCTCCACTTGGGTATCACTTGGGTTCACCATCTCCTGTAGCTCACTAATAATGTTTAATATTGTTGACCTAAGTTTAAGTCACAGCGCTGAGATAAAGACCAAGCTGGACATGACTCAGAAGAGACAATCAAAAGCAAGAGATCTATTCAGTTCCACAAGATGTTACTTGTTCAGAGATTGCTGGAAATTCTGTATTGTTGTCTAATTTTATGTCTTTAGGAGTTCTCCAGATGACTACCTCTCAGTTTCAGCATGGCTTCCAGTGTGATTGTCACAAAAGTGTCCATGTGCTGGTATTAAAGTAAAACTGTTATCAGTGTTATTCAGTCAAGCATCCATTCACTCCACACCACAGTGCTTCTTAGGCTCTAGTCTCGTTTCTTACCTTATTTCATCAGCTGTCAACCTTGACTTTAGACAAAGCCATAATTGCTTACAGCATCACCCTCTTTTCAAGGAAAGTCATCTTGCTGGCCACAGTTGCTAAAAATCACTTCTGCTCTAACTGTGCTGCCTTTGCAGAGGAGTTGAGCAGGTTTTAGATCAACCCATCAGTGTTTACAAGGTGTTTAGCAACTGCTAACCCTCAAGCAAAGTAACCATATTGTGAAGTACTATGGCCTTCAGTGTCACACAATTGAGACAGGAAGCCATTGAAATGACAAATCTTCCAAGGTGTTCTTTCAAAATGTACTTTATGCCCCTAGGTAATCCAATGCAATCACTTCTCCTGACTAATCTGCAACACAGGAACCACTCACACCCTCAATTTCTTCAGTGAAAGTTCTGGCAGCCAACCATCAAAGAACATGTCATAACCATTGTGGCAGCCTGTCCCACATTTTACCAAGTGAAAAAACGAAGAATAAACCAAGGGTGCAGTCTTGGCAGAAAATACACAGGAAAAACAAGCTGAAAACTGAAAAGAATATGCAGATAGTCAAAGAAATCCGAATTAATAAACATTATAATGTCTGACAGTGAAAGGCCAGAGTGCATACAGGTACTGCAGGAGAACAGCAGACACATGGAGGAGAGTGAGAAGTTACTCAGACTGCTCAGGTGTTTCAGAAAGAGAGCCAAATGACATGTACAGTACTCTATCATACAAATCAAATAGTTTCTAGAACAGAGTAAAGGAAAAACGGATATCTTACTGTGAACTTAAATTAAAGTTTGTCATGCATGAGATTGGACTGTCACAGTCATTGAGAGACTGGACGAAGACACTTCTGCTTGCTGAGAAAATATTAGACACACACACTTGGACCTATAAACATGATTTACTGCAAGCTGTATATCTGACCTTAATTTAGTTTGAAAAAATGAGCACAGATTTCAGGGTTCAGTGTTTTAGGTTCAAAATAGGTTGAATAGTGGTCTTTGTAAATGTAAAGATACATAAGGCTAATACATTTAAGGCATTTTAAATGTCAAAAATGTCTTTTTTCCCCTCCTACAAAAAGTAAATGGATGTTTTGCATCATAAATTCTAAAATAATGCACCAAATACTAAATGTATCTTGATGAGAAACAGGTCATAAAAGAGAAGCTATCTTACTTCAGGGTTTCCAGCTTACAAAGAGGATTCCACAGTACAGAAGAGAGATACTTCATTCCAGAGTCTTTGAGTTTATTCCAAGATACATCCAGCTCTTTCAGGTGAGAGGGATTGGATCTTAGAGCTGATGCCAGAGCAGCACAGCCTTCATCTGATATGCCACAACCGCACAAACTGCAGAGAGACAATGACACACTCTTCATACTTTCAGTTCAGGACACTCATATTAGTTCAGCAAGAACTTTTTATCGAAGTGTTATATGAGCAAGTGAAGTAGAGGCCCATTTAAATCAGTTAGATAAAGGTACTGTTCATACTTTCAGTTCATGACATGACATGACATGAAACCAAACCAAATCAACTGCCCGAAGGAGGAAAATTCCTGAATTCCTGACATTAATTTAAATTTATGTTGTTTATGTTGTTTTAGGAAATCAAAACCTGAAGCAAAGGCTTGTTCTGAAAAAGTGACAAACACTGAACAATACTTAGCGATGTAACAATGGAAACACAGGGGTATTAGAAACACAAATGAATCACAAACCCACCACAAAACATGTGGAGACAATAAAAAAATTATACATGGTAAATCCATGAGAAATGGAGGCGGATGCAAATGCAGAATTGTATTATAAATCAAAACAAAACAAGAAAAAAACAAGACCCCACTCAAGACACGGTTCCTGATGTGCCCAAAGTTAGGAGAGCCTGGACCCCTTAAGGCCAGTAGGGGAAGTGACAATGGTGGTGAGGCTAAAGGGGGTGCAAAGACAATGAAGTGAATAGATGGAGCGATGTCCTTAGCCAAGCTGGGGCACGGTGTGTGGGAAAAGTTTGTGTTAAGGCAGAGAGGTGGAGTGACATCCTCAGCAGAAAAGGAAGGTGAAGCGACATCTTTTTTTCCTGCCTTGCAGCAGAAAGTCTGGGTACCACCCTCATTGGTGAGAGGAGAGGCAGAGAGGCAGAAAGGCTTGGTGGCAATCCCAGCAGGGCATGGAAGCAGAGTGGCATCCCCAGCCGGGCACGGAGGCTGAGTAGCATCCCTAGGAAAGAGAGGAGGCTGGGCAGCACCTTCAGCAAAGAGAGGAGGCTGGCCAACACCTTCAGAAAAGAGGGAAAACTGGGCAGTGCCCTTTGGGAATAGGGGAAGCGGTTTTTAGGCCTGGCTGTTGTGGTGGACAGTGCTCTGTAGCACCGACCAGAAGGCAACAGTTCGAAGAGATAGTGGGCTGGGTGTGTGGGGTCCAAAGTGATTTTCTTAGCCCTTTTCTCCACTCTGGAGGAGTGAAGATCTTGGAGGTTGGACAGTGGGGCACCTATAATCCTCTCAGCAGTCCTGACTGTTTGCTGTAGCCTCTTGATGTCTGATTTGGTAGCTGAACCAAACCAGACAGTTATAGTTGTACACAGGACAGTCTCAATGATGGCCGTTGCGAACTGTTGCAGCAGCTCCTGTGGCAGGTTGAATTTTCTCAGTTGGCAAAGGAAGTACAACTTCTACTGGGCCTTTTTAGCAATGGAGTCAATATTATTGTCACACTTCAGGTCCTGAGAGATGGTGGTACCCAAAAACTTGGTGCTGGGGGATTTCTCCTGAAGTCCACAATCATCTCCACTGTTTTGAGCGTGTTGAGCTCCATGTTGTTGTGATTGCACCAGACAGCCAGCTTTTTAATCTCCTGTCTGATTAATTATTAACTGATGTCCTGGATGAAGCCGATGACTGTAGTGTCATCTGCAAACTTCAGGAGCTTGACAGAGGGGTTTTTAGAGGTACAGTTGTTTGTGTACAGGGAGAAAAGCAGTGGGGAGAGAATGCAGGAATCTAATCAGATTCAACTTTTTTGTCATTGTGCAAGGTACATTTACAGAGCCAATGAAATGCAGTTAGCATTTAACCTGAAGTGCATAAGTGACCTATTTACAATAAATAACAGTATGAGGTCCATAACTACAGGGATAAGGGTGATTAATGTACAGAAGGTGCAGTAGGTAATAATATATGGTATAAATAGTAATATACAATATACTGTGCAAAGATTATTATGTAAGGCACCTTAAGGAGAAGGAGAAGGAGAAGGGAGAAGGGTGAATAGTCCATGGTTGGAGTGAGAGGTATCTTTGATATTGTCCCTCCCCCTTGCAGACAGTGTTTATTGTAAATGTCCTCCAAAGTGGGTAGCTGAGTGCCTATAATTCGTTGAGCAGTTTTCACCACCCTCTAAAAGGCCTTAAGGTCCGATGCAGTGCAGCTGCTGTACCACACTGAGATGCAGTTAGTGAGGTAGTGGCCTCCTCTCAAAGTCCCTGTAGCACAGACGGGACTTTTTAAGTCTCCTCAGGAAAAACAGGCGCTGTTATGCCTTCCTGATCAGGATAAAAGAGTTCGGAGACCAGGTGCGATCCTCAGAGATGTAGATTTCAAGGATCTTAAAGCTGGGTACACGCTCAACAGCAGCTCCGTTGATGAGAATGGGAGCATAAGTGTGATTGTCGGCTCGTCTATATTTCACAATGATCTCTTTTGTTTTCTTGATGTTGAGTTCCAGGTTATTGTCCTCACACCATGCTACTAGGTGCTGGATCTCCTCCCTGTAAGCTGTCTCATCGTTACCTCTGATCAGGTCTGCACCATAGCATAATCTGCAAACTTAACAATGCTGTTTGAGACATAGGCAGGTACGCAGTCATAGGTAAAAAGAAAGTATAGAAGAGAAGACAATACACATCCCTGAGGAATCCAGGTGCTGAGGGTGAGAGTGGAGGAGGTGACATTGTTCAGTTGGACAGACTGTGGTCTCTTCGTAAGGAAGTCCAGGGTCCAGTGTGCTGATGTCAAGCTGTTTCAGCTTCAAGATTAGCTTGGAAGGGCTAATGGGGTTAAAAGCTGAGCTGAAATCAACAAACACCATCCTGACATAAGTGTCGGGGTTGTCCAGGTGGGTCAGGGCAGAACTGTGGAAATGGCATCCTCGGTTGACCTATTCAGGTGATAGGCAAATTGGTATGGGTCCAGAGTGGGTGGCAGAAAGGCTTTAAGATGGGTGAGAACCAGTCTTTCGAAGCACTTTGCGATAACAGGGGTAAATGCAACAAGTTCTGTTACAGTGGAGTGCTTTTGCACTGGCACAATGGTAGCAGACTTAAAGCAGGTGGGAACAGTTGCCTGAGAAGAAAGGTTCATTTCAATTCAATTGAACTCAATTAATTTTTATTTGTATAGCACTTTTAACAATGAACATTGTCTCAAAGCAGCTTTACACAGATAATTTGTTGATAAAGAATGAATAAGATGTTCTTTATAAGTGTAAGTTTGTCCCCGATGAGCACGCCGGTAGCAAGGAAAAACTCCCCGAAATGGCATAAGGAAGAAACCTTGAAAGGAACCAGACCCAAGAGGAAATCCTCATCTGGGTGGCACTGAATGTCCATTTATTACAGATAAACAATGTTGAGGTGTGCAGTGATGGTGATCAGATGCAAACTGTAGTCCAGAGTCAGTGTAGCAGACTATTGACATTAACTATAGTCCAAAATCCTCAGTGTTTCTATTCTTACTCTGTAATTTCATGGATCCCCAGGTCAGGAAGGCCAGAATTTTTAATAAAAGTGCGTAAACATAAATGTGAGATGCATTTAATCGCATGTTAAATGCGATTAAATGGATGGAATGGATCCGTGATTGGAGCTGGTTGGGGATCCATCGAGGTAGGTTTTTTAAGGTCCGATCTTCTGTCATGGATTGGTACGTTTTGAAGGTCTGATCTTCTGTCACGGATAGACCAGTCATCAGAAACCGGAAGTAAATCTGAATGTCTTTTATTGGTTTAAACATGCCAACACATCAAGAGCTTGAGAAGAGACTGGAGCAATATGGCACACTTAACTGAGGGCTTCCAGTGAAGCGTAGCCAGGAGCATAGAAGCATGAAAGCACAGGGAACAAGAGAGGTAGGTAGTTTGTGATCTATGGTCGTAATTAGTAGATCGGAGGACAGGTGTAGGTGATTAGTAGGAGGCAGGCATGGCTAGTGGTTTTCTGACAACAATGCAAAAATCACAACACTGTATGAATACTGTACAGAATACGTCTTCTCACATAGAGGACTTTGCACAGAAGAAAGAGGTATTGCTCTTGGTCCCACAATGCATGCCTGCCAGGCGTTTTTCTTCTTCTCCCTCTGTTTGCGACGTTGTCAAATCTGAATAGCTTGTGCAGATTTTTTAAGTTTTCTTGAATATATTTAGATTTTCTTTGATAGTTTTCTTTGGGTGGCCATATATATATATATATATATATATATATATATATATATATATGTGTGTGTCTTATGTGTCATATGGCAGAACAGGTCATGTGACTCAGAGATGATCTTACCTCAAAGTCTCCAGTGTACAGTCAGGTTTCTTCAGTACAGCAAAGAGCCATTTTAATCCCGAGTCTTTAAATTTATTTTCAGTCAGGTCCAGTTCTCTGAGGTGTAAGGGGTTTGATATCAGTGCGGAAGTCAAATCAGCACATCCATCATCTGAAATGCCACAATCACGCAACCTGCAGAAAAACAATGACGCAGTCTTTACTTTGAATCAGTTCATGTTAATGACTTTTAATAGTGATAATTTAATGATATTAACTACCTAAACATTGTTGCACACCAAGTACACCCTTTATGGCACAGTATTCACTAATGGTATTTGCCTCTTTTAGCAGCATAATGAACTCTGCCACACTGTAAAAATTGTATTCAAGAATCTGTGGGAAAGAAATCAGATGCATGGAGATTCCACCTCAAAGCATACAGGAGTCAATGCCTTTATGGACCAGATCTGCTTTGGCAGCAACTACACCATCATATTAGTCAGGTGGTTTAAATGTTATGGCTGATTGTTGTATGTGACAAATAATGGCTTATTTGTCTTCCAAATGACTTACACAAGCACTCAGGATTTATTTTCCCAAAAGCCTTTCAGAGGTAACATCATTTTAACTGGGTGAGAGAGTGTTGAAAGTGAATGCTCTGCCTTTTTTCAGTGATGTTTATGCTGCAATGGTTTTGGGAATCTCTGCCCTGTCTGCTTTATTCAATTTCATATATATTGTGATCAGATTAGGAACATTGGGAAAAACCTCAGTGCAGTCTGAAATCAAAGAATTTTTCCTTTAAAGACATCTGTTGCTGATCCTAAAACATCTGTGTGAATGTGTCTTACTGAGGAACAGGTCATGTGACTCTCAGAGAAATATTCTTACCTCAGTGTCTTCAGTTTACAAGCAGGTCTTTCCACTACAGTGCAGAGACATTTCAGTCCTGTGTCTCTGAGTTTATTTTCAGAGAGATCCAGGACTTTTAGATATGAAGGGTTGGATCTCAGAGCTGAAGAGAGAGCAGCACAGCCTTCAAATGAGATAGCACAAGCACACAACCTGCAGAGAGAAAAATACACACTTCAGTCTCTCACTTCAGGACACATTGATCAGTTCAGCAAAACATCTTTCAAGAGTTACTGCAGTCTTCAACTAATATTGAATGAGAATCTTAAGTATAAATTATAAGAAAGTTTTAACTCAATAGCTTGTATATGTACAATAACAATGTATATGTGCATGTGCACATTACTTTTAGATTAAATGACAAAGATAGTTGGATGGAAGATAAATTTTTTGTTGTCACTCTTTCTGACATTCGGTGTTTTACAAATAAACCATATTTTTCATAAAGCAACATGGTGATGATCTTCACTGATAAGTTTCTGAGTAATATCTGTAGCAAGAAATCTTAAAATCCAACAAGCTGTAGCTTTAATTAGCTTTGTTAAGAGACCAAGAAACCGAAATATGCCACAGGGATGTAGTTTGGAATCTAAATATTAATCACATGAGTGTGCAATGTAACAATTAGAGAATATGATTTACTGTAGAGCAGTTTATGTGACATTCAGAGAAATGATCTTGCCTCAATGTCTCCAGTTTACAGTGAGGATTTCCCAGTCCTGCAGAGAGACACTTCACTTTGGAATCTCTGACCACATTCCTAGACATATCCAGTTCTCTCAAACTGGTGGATTCAGAGCTAAGTACTGAGGCCAAAAGAGCATAACTTCTCTCATTTAGATCACAATGAATAAATCTAAAAGAAAGACCAAATAAATGATACATTAATAGTGTAAATTATTAAACAAGTTCTCATATATTTTTAACTTATGAAATTGTACAAACATGGTATACATGCTGCATCATTTATTGTGTAATGTGTGTTGTACTGGAAGTAATCTACATTTATAGCACAGAACTCTAGATTCTGGATCCTGAATGGCCAGAAGGTGCTTCTATAATGGCACCTCTGATAGTAGTACAGCTGGAAATCATCGGTTTAAATCACTTTATTCTACAAAAGCTAAAGCTAAACATACCTGTAATATATTGGGGAGATCCAAAGGAGCAGGGGGCAGATGCAAATGCAGAAAGAACTTTAACTAAGAAAACAAACCAGGGCAAGGCAAGACTAAAGGCAAGACTAAAGACTAAACAAAAGAATCTTATATATGATAAAATATTTAAACAACAATCAAACAATGACTGTGAAATATTCCCCCACCATTTTGTTTCAGCATTGTCTTTGTGAAGTAACCCATAGTTTCACTAACGATTAACCTGCCAGTTATTTTTATGTTTTCACGTTTTTTGTTTTTAAATCTTGTTTCTGTTTTTAACCCTTGGTTTTGCCTACATTTTGTTGTTAGCTAATCGCTCGAACCTTAGACGGGATTACATTCTGCTACTGTTTTAGATTTGTTCACTACTGCTAGCGTACATATATGCATAACATAAAAGTAACCAAAAAGCATAACCTTAACTTAATGCTTCAACAGAAAAAAAAAAGAACTATGGAACCTAAATGGTGGTACTAAAACTAATACCCAACAAAACATGAAAAAGTGCCAAAAGCAAATGAAGTTTGTGCAAGAGTTTGCAAGTGAGCAACTTTGAGACGCAAGTTGTCTATTAAATTCAGCTGGTACATACATTTTTTTTCCATGGCTGTGAGTCGTCCTTAGGAATTATTCTACAGATCAAGTGCTGTTGGTTCCAGGTTCTTGCCTATTAAGAACTTCCCTCCTCAGAAAACACTATGGGCTTTAAACATGGCCACCCTGGTCTTCCTTTTTCGTTTACTACAGTGTTGTCAGTCAACAATTTACAGATTACATACATCAATTACTGACACACCGCTTCCATAGAGAAGAACTTTCAGTACACTGTGCAGTACATGCTTAATTTCATTCATTGCCTTTCTCATTTCAGCTTTGTTGACCTTTGATATTTTTGTTTCTTAATCACCTTTGCATTTGGACTTTATTAAAATTTGTGCATTAAAGATGTGTTCACTTACATCAGTAATTATCATGGAGGCACTAGGTGAATGGTTGTGTCCTTTGTGGAAGTGGAGTGTCCTTTGCTGCATACATCCAAATCTCAATGCACCACACTGCAACCTTTGATATAATGGATCCTTTGATATGACCTGCCTTTGTTCCCATAATATGTCAACTACACCGACTTTCCAACAGTCAGTTGGAAAGCAGTGCGCAGGCATGGAAGTGGTCCATAGTGGGACAAAGCTTGCGATGCTCTGTACATTATTTGACACTTTGATTCCTGGCATTCATGTGTTTGTTACTTTGACATGTACCACCTACCTAAACACTGTTGCAGACCAATTACATTCCCAAATACCACATCACACCATCAGAGGTTGTGTTTAGTCTATGCCTTGAAGAATTAGATTTGTTTTTTGGGCAAGATAGTCAGGGGTCCACATAGTTTTTACCTTATAGTGTAACTACAATTCTAATGATGAGTTAGGTTATGAAGTTGTTACATAATTAATGCTGTAAGAGTTATATTCATTATTACTTACTCAGCTCGTCTGGATGATGAAACCACAGGCAGAAGCTTCAGAAGAACTTCATCCGATGTACAATGTTTATTGGTATATTTATTAAGAACAAAATCATTTTCCTGAATTGATGTCAGTAACACAAAAACCACAGCTGACCACTGTGAAGGAGAAAGTTCCCTTTGTTGAAACTGTCCAGATTGTAGGTGGTGTTGGACTTCCTTAACTAGAGAATCATCATCCAGCTCATGCAGACAGTGGAAAAGATTAATTGATTTCTCTGTTAGGGGATTTTCTCTGATCTTCTTCTTGATGTAATGAACTGTTTCCTGCGTACTGTGGGAACTACTTCCTGTTTGTCCCAGAATGGTTTGTAAGAGGCTCTGATTGGACTCCACAGAGAAACCCAGAAGGAATCGTAGGAAAAGATCCAGACTTCCATTTTTACTCTGTAAAGCCTGATCTACAGCACACTTGTGTACATCTGAGATTCTGACTTCTTTTAGCAGCGTCAACATTTTAGACAACAGACCCTGCAGAATATTTCTCTTTTCATTCATGAACGTCAGGTGCACATACAGAGCTGCAAGATGCTCCTGAATGCTCAGATGTACAAAGCAATATGCTCTACATTGGTGAAGTCCAAACTCCTCTCTAAAGATCTGTGTACACACACCTGAATACAGTGATGCTTCTTTTACATCAATGCCAGACTCCATCAGATCTTCTTCATAGAAGATCATGTTGCCTTTAATCAACTGCTTAAATGCCAGTTTACTCAGCTTTAGAACCATATCTGCTTCACTGCTCATATTGTACTTTTTCTTTATGATGTTTGTCTGAATGATGAGAAAGTGTGTGTACATTTGAGTCAGTGTCTTAGGGATCTCTCCACACTCTGCATTAACCAACATTCTCTCTAGAACAGTGGCTAAAATCCAGCAGAAGACTGGGATGTGGCACATGATGTAAAGGCTTTTTAATGACTTTAGATGTGCGATGATTCTGTTGCTCACGCTCAGATCACTGATTCTTTTCTTAAAATATTCCTCCTTCTCTGGGTCATTAAATCCTTGTACCTCTGTGATCCGATCAACACAATCAGAAGGGATTTGATCAGCTGCTGCTGGACGTGAAGTGATCCAGATGAGAGCAGAGGGAAGCAGGTTTCCTTTGATCAGGTTTATCAGCAGCACATCCACTGATGCTGATTCATTTACATCACAAATTTGTACTGTGTTCTGGAAATCCATAGGGAAACAACACTCATCCAAACCATCAAAAATGAAGAGTATTTTGCCCAAGCTGGAAATATTTGTTTCTTGATTTTTTAGAAAAAAGAAATGAAGAAGCTCCATCAGACACAGTTTTTGATCCTTCATCAAATTGAGTTCTCGGAAGGGAAATGGAAATATGAAATTAACATCCTGATTTGTTTTCCCTTCGGCCCAGTCAAGAATGAATTTCTGCACAGAGATCGTTTTCCCAATTCCTGCAACTCCCTTTGTCAGAACACTCCTGATGGGTTTGCCTTTTTCAGATAAGGGCTTAAAAATGTCATTGCATTTAATAGGTCTTTCCTCTCTTGCTGTTCTTCTGAATGCTTCCTCGATCTGTCTCACCTCATGTTCACTATTGACTTTTTCACTTTCTCCTTCAGTGATGCAAAGCTCGGTGTAGATCTCATTGAAAAGTGCGGGGTTTCCGTGTTCTGTAATTACCTCATTCATATGCTGCAACTTCATTATCAGATTTGTTTTGCATGCTCCATGAAGATAAGATTCAGTGGTTACAGAATTACACCTGAAAAATGGTAAGATACATGGGGATATCTAACATTATATACAATTAGATATCAACCACATTACCTCTCTTTAATTGTTCTTGAGTCAAAAGCATATGTGCTTGCTTATAAAAACATGTGTAGAAATTCCCAGCACAAAGTGAATAGAGAGATGTTTATATTATCAGCGTAATGATTAAATAATGCAGAGTTTGAATTTACCGTGCATCTGTAATTATATTCTTCTGTTTTATTTTCTCTCTTGCTTGCATCAAGACACTGTGAAGACAATAGGTTTAATTTATCATGCATATGTGCATTTTAATAGACCATTATCATATTTAGCCACTTTATTAGGAACACCTGCACATTTACACATTTAAATACAGGCTAATCATCAAGGCAAAATATTATGCACATAAAGATGAATGTCTGCTCATTTCCAAATTAAACATTAGAATAAATGAAAATGAGATGTTTTCTAATAATTTCTAATATATGATGTGACCATTAACTAACTGTTTTATTCTGCATAAAAATATATGAATCACACTGCTGCCACATAATTGCTTGATGATAAAATTTCAAATATGTACAGGCTTTCCTACTAAAGTAAACAGTAAATGTATCTTTACAATAATATTAAAAAAATAAATGACAGTGATGTTAACTAATTCAAGTTACATGCAAAAGTTTGTTACCCATCTCCTGGTGTAGATTCTCTCTTCTCCTTAAATGTTATTTCTAAAGTCATAGATTTATCGCTTTTTAGGGACACAAAGCTGGGTACTGATGAGTCTGATCTCTTTATCTGTGTTTCACTGCACACACACACACACACACACACACACACACACACACAAAATGAAAAAAAAAACAATAACAGCAGCAACACTGCTATTCATATAATGTGATTCGATTCTTTATTAATTTGTTAACTTTTGCTTTAACTTTTCCTTTTGTTGTTTCTTACGTAATTATTGTACAGTTCTCTTTTTCATCTTCTTCTTCTTCTTCTTCTTCTTCTTCTTCTTCTTCTTATTAAACTATTCAGGTATACATTTTTTTGTTAATCCACAAAAGCTCCACATAATGGTTGATAGGTCCATTACAAAAATATGAGATATCACATAAATCAATATCAGTATCTTATGACCAGCAGAGCTTTCTTAGTAATCACCTGGGATCATATAGAAGCCTAGTAGCAATGTAGCAACACAGTAGCCACCACATACTGTAAAATACCATAGCAATAATCTAGCAACCATGAAAGTTTTAACCTTCTACACTCTTTCTCAATTGCTAACACACTATACAGTAACTGATTTGTTTGGCCCATATTTATATTTCTCACAACTATAAATAGAATCAAATTCAGGGTTTTCTGAAAAACTCTACACAAAAGATTGCTTAATTCTGTTTTTGCAGAACATGTTTTATGGCAGAGACACACTAACTAACAGATAGGAAAAGAGAGGGATCAAGTGCTATGTCACTGGAAAGATGTTGAATTTCTGAGTGGAAAGTCATGAGTTCAATTCCCAGCACCCACTGGTGGGCCCTTAACCCTAATTTGCTCACTTGATCAGTTGAATACATGAGATAATTGGAAGGGTTTCTTGCAATTATTGTAAATATAAATGCAAACATTATTGGATGGTGTGCCATTTTGGAGGTTCTCCACCTTACAAAACAGAAGCTTTTGTCAACCATCTTTATGATTCTATGATGATTTAGCAAGACCAAAAGAGCCAATGCCAGGAAGTACAACTCAGTGTGTTCTATCATTCTACTCTGGTTCACTATTGGTTCTCTGACCATGACAAGTTTTCAAACATGTTTCTTTCAGCTTACTCTCCATTCCTCAATTTCATAGAAGAGTTTTTTTCTGTATGTCGATGGAAGGTTAATGAAAACTTTTACCTACTGAGTGAAATATTTGTGTTTGACAAAGAATTGGTGTTAGTTATGAAATTGTGTTTATATTTCTGAGAACATTTTGAATTGTTTCATGAATCATGTATAAGTAATCTAAAAAACTGTAATGCTTTAAACTTTTAAGATATTTTAACAATTTCATGTTTTCAGAATTGCTTTCCCTTTAAACATTTGATTAAAATATATATACATTTTTTAAATTAATTATATATAATACAATTCATATTATTATTATAACTAATAGGGTTATACCCTATTGGTCAATACTTTATGTCCACTGTTTACAGTTCTATCTGATCTATTTTCAACATTTTCTTTTTAAACCAAATGCCACTTTCTGAATCAAACATTTTGGACATATTTTGGCTTAATAAATAGATTGTAATGGGGTATTAATTTCAACACCCCTGCCCTATGATGTATATTTCTATAATGTTATAAAATAATACATGTTGACTTAAAATATGAATGTTTTTTACAGATGTTTTTTATATTCTCAATACATATTCATGACAAATGAAATTATTGCTTACCACTTTTTGAATTGTGGAGATCCACTAAAGTGGTCAGTCTTAGAGTGATCCATATATTACTGTTAATAAAGAAAAGTTACTGTTTAAAGAACAGACAGCTCATCAAGCAAATTGTAATATTACCCAAAGACATCCCGAGTAAATACAATATGCAGTTTTTAAATAATGATTTAATTTATTAAGGAAAAGAGCTGTCCAAACCTACATGGCCCGAGGTAAAAAAGTAATTCCTCTTCCACCCCTTGTTACAACTTGAATGATCAGTGATTGCCCACATTTTTTGGAAAGCTGAGTTAAATTTCACTTTGCCACACCAAGGCCTAAACAACTACCAGACATGTTAAATCAAGAAATCACTTAAATAGAACCTGTAAAACATACTACAAGATCTCAAAAAACAATGCATCATGCCGCAATCCAAAGAAATTACAGAACAGATGAAAAACAAAATAATTTACGTATCAGTTTGGAAAGGATTCCAAAGCCATTTTTAAGGCTTTGAGATTTCAGCAAACCACAGTGAGTGTCAATATCCACAAATGTAGAAAACTTGGAACAATGTTGAACCTTCCCAAGAGTGCAACTGCGACTCACAAAAGAACCCAGAGCAACATATAAAAAACTGCAGGCCTCACTTGTTTCAATTAATGATTCAATGATACGAAAGAGACTGCTGACCAAAAAGAACACAAAGGCTTCTCACATTTGCCAAAAAACATCTTGATTATTCCCAAGATTTGATACAGTAGTGTGACAAGCTTTGCGACTTCAGGACTTGGACGACTTGCCATCATTGTTGAAACCATGAATTCTGAGCTCTTCCAGAAAATCCTGAAGGAGAATGTTTGGCCATCAGTTCATGACCTCAAGCTCAAGCACACTTGGGTTATGCAGCAGGACAATGATCCAAAATACACCAGCTAACCCACCCTTAAAAAAAATTCAAATAAATAAGGTTTCGTAGTGGCCTACTCAAAGTCCAGCCTTAAATCAAATTGAAATGCTGTGGCATGAATTCAAACAAAACTTAACTTATGTGACAGAATAAAAGCAATTCTGCAAAAAAAAAGTCAAGAAAAGGCAATGTGAAAGACTCACTGCCAGTTACAGCAAATGCCCAATTGCAGTTTTTGCTACTAAGGGTGTCCTAACCAATTTGTAGGTTTAGAGGCAATTACTTTTTTACATAGGGCCAGGCAGGTTTGGAGATCTTTTTACTACTAGTAAATGAAATCATAATTTATGAACTGCAGTTTGTATGTACAAGTACAAGAATGTACAAGTATGTACAAGAAAAGCAATGTGAAAAACTCATTGCCAGTTACAGTAAACGCTCGATTGCAGTTGTTGCCACTTAGGGTGGCCTAACCAGTTTTTAGGTTTAGAGGCAATTGCTTTTTTACATAGGGCCAGGCAGGTTTGGAGAGCTTTTTACCACTAGTAAATAAAATCATCATCATCTTTGTGCAATATTAAAATCTACTTAATCTGAATCATTAAAAAAACTAACAAACAAAAAAAATTATTGCTTTCACTGTGCTGTGAAAAATAATTAAATAATATTTATTTATTTATTTATTTATTTATTTATTTATTTATAGAGATCATTTACATGTTCATGCTTAGCAAGTTTTTTGTGGCTTCAAAGGTCAGATGAAACCAAGAACACAATTAGTTGTGCCAAATTAAACAACGAATGTGTTTTTTTTTTTCTTAATTTTTATACATTGTGTTAGGGTGCGAGTGAAACAGGAGGTGGAAGCCGGAGTACAGCTCGCTCGGGTTTTAATAACGAGAGTGAGGGAGAGAGATACACACAAGCACACACACACACACACACACACACACACACACACACACACACACACACACACACACAC
>JAAIIK010019662.1:46807-57727 GCA_014706435.1 Silurus glanis | reverse complement strand
GTGTGTGTGTGTGTGTGTGTGTGTGTGTGTGTGTGTGTGTGTGTGTGAGACAAATCTACCATCTTTAAAAGTACCTGCTCTACTTAATCCTCTTCAGTGAAGGATGTGGGATTTCCACACAGTCAGTGCATAATGTATGTTGGTTTGTTTGAAAGTATTGGCACCCTTTCGCCCTGTTTGGCGCACAGGCTTTTGTTAGTAGAACATTGTGTCCTACATGTTAGTGCACCAGTTACTGAGCTGCAAAGCTTCTACTCAGTTTAAAAAGCAAATTCCCTGTTGTGTGTGTGTGTGTGTGTTTGCATTAAACTGTTTATTCCTATTTGCTGAGGTGTAAAGCAGTCAGGTGTGACCAGTGAGAAGTTGAGTTTGTTCTGGTGCAACAGAACATCTCTCTCTCTCTCTCTCTCTCTCTCTCTCCCTCCCTCCTCCTTAATTTCAATCTCTCTCTCTCTCTCTCTCTCTCTCTCTCTCTTGTACAGTAGTTTGTATTGAATGTAGGTTGGTGTGAATCTGTTTGTGTGCTAACCCACAGGGCCTGTGGTGTGTGTGTGTGTGTGTGTGTGTGTGTGTGTGTGTGTGTGTGTTGTACAGTAGTTATTACTGAATGTGGGTTAGGTCCTTCAGGGATCTTTGCTAAATTCTCTTTAATGAAACATCGCCTCACCGTTCCCTTTTTCTCTTTACTATTAGAATTTAGACTTATAGAGGCCACACCCCTATTAGAATATAAACTCATGTAGGCCACACCCACTACTCTAATATAAACTTGTGGAGGCCGCCACTCTTTTTAAATATAGACTCCCCTATAAGAATATAGATTATAGAGGCCACACCCCTTATTAGAATATACACTTATAGAGGCCACGCCCCCTACCTGAGTCTGAGGCCACAATAGAACTTTAAACTTGGTTTTCTCTGTATAACTTTCTCTCTCATGCTCTCTTGCCTCTAGTGGGCAGTGAATCTGTTCATATGAACTGACTGATGTGTGTGTGTGTGTGTGTGTGTGTGAGGTGCCACTGATTGCTCTGAAGATCGGCTCCCCAGGACATACTGGTAATTACCGTTGCACTCGACTGTCAATCAAACGTCTGGGCATGTCCGACTCAACCAGAGAGCGTTCAAATCTAGCGGACATTGAGACGAAAGGTGAGGGAGAGAGAGAGAGAGAGAGAGAGAGTGAATGAGAGGGAATGAATGGATGTGAGGAAAAGAAAGACTCATGAAAGAGAGCGAGGGAGAATGGGAACCAGATGAAAGGAGTGTAAGAGCGAGAGCACAGTTCCCGGGGAGACGTTTGATAAGCCTCCACTGGGGCATGATGCTTTTTTTTGGAGACAGAGAAAAAAAAGAGGTAAGAGCAGAGCTGGCATGTGGTGCAATTTTGGCTTGGGTGCAGAAGCATTTGTTCCCACAGAAGAAGCTCCAGCATGGGCAGAAGAAGTTTTAGGTTGGGTGAGAAGAAGCAGAAGAAGCCTCAGCATGGCAGAAGTTTAGAAGATTCCTTTACTTGAATGAAGCCCTAATTTCATGAAGAAGCCTCACCTTGGCCCAAAACCAGTTCTTGAGTTGAGCAAATGCTTATGTGTGGCTGAAGCCTGGGCTTAGGAAGAAGATATCCTGGCTTGGATTAAAGAAGCATCTGCTTGGCCCTCAGAATAGATGGAATAAGTTTTGTTTGTGTGGTGTGTTTGCTTTGGTTGAAGAACTCCAAAAAGCTGAAGCAAAAGAAACCCAATTAAAATTGCCTTTCGACTTGAGATGTTTCCCTCATGGTGCATTTTTCTCCTTTGGTTCTCGGTTGGTTTTGACAAACATGAACACGACAATCACGATCAGAATGCAATCCCACCCTACAGACCAATCTGAAGAGCAATGCATGATGGGTATTGTGATTGTGATATGTAAAAAGAGTTTTTGATGTTTTTTCAGATGAACTGCAACAACGGTGCTTTGATGAAACATCGATTCCTGGTCAATCTGAAAGATTAGACGACCTACAGCTGAAAATAAAAGGAAAGACACAATAAAGCTCATGAACCTGCTTTAAGAAACATAAACAGGAACGCTGAATGAGATGACGCTTCACCGGACCAAGCCGAGACGAGAAAATGTGGCGTATAAAATTTTAGTCCATGTTTTTAGAAGTAAGTGCAGATCTACTGCTCTAAAAACGTCTTCAGGTTTGATCGGAGAAGATACGAGATGAGAGCTACAGCATCCAAGCTTGGGCTCAATCTGCCCTGCCTGGGTCCTGTAACCAGTACAGCGAGTTCCATCAATTAACTCATGTATCTTTATGGAAATGAGTGTGTTCCTCCGACTACCACTGAACAAACCTGGTGAAGAAGGTACGAGTGTCCAATCGATGCATTGAACTCGTTCTGAAGATTCTCTGGAAAGATCAAATTAGCCCCGAGGAAGGAACGAACCACACGTATAAGGTTTCAATGAGCACACACACACACACACACACACACACACACACACACACACACACACTATTAGTATTCTGCTGGTGTGAATCTGCCTCTCTCTCTCTCTATCTCTGTCTCTGGGTTTGGAACAGCAGGCTGTCGTGAAGTCTCGAGGGGGGAGTGAGGCGAGACCAGATGCCCCCCTGGTGTTGCAGGAGAAGTTAGCAAACACACACACACACACACACACACACACACACACAAGCACTCAGAAATTCAATACCAACAAACCTCACATCCTAAGAGAAGAAGAGATGGAGGTGCAAAATCGTAGGGTTTTTTCCGTTATTGTTTCAGGTTTGCTTCAGTCCGATAGCGGTATCAGGCTAACTAGCAACTAGCCTAGCTAGTGAACGCTAATACATCATTTTCTTTTGTATTTTTCTAAAACCTTTCACTCTTTTTATTCATTTTATGGCCCATTTCTTTAAAAACATGACAGGATTTTTCGAACGTTTTCTTACGTCGTATGCCGAAATGTTCACGATCTTCGCAATTAGCGCTAAGCTCTACAGTCGACGTGGGCTATTACAAGATCTCTGAGGAGATTTTTTTTCATTAAATCCATAAATGTTCAGAGGCTTCACAGGTAACAGAAGCAGCTAAAGTGAGCTGAGAGGAATTGTAAAGTTTATCATCTCCCTTGCAGATACTGAAAACCTGAAATGATTTCCAGTCGTATTCGTATGCGATTACAATCTTCACAGCGAACTTTCCTACGTTAGGATTTCCTGAGCAGATTTTGGAAGAAGTTATGCTTCATTTTCTTGTCACATTTACACTTTAGTGATGTGCGCTAGATGATTTTGGAGCTAGGACTTTTGTGCAATTAGCGATGAATCACCATCACTAATATTAGTGCAATTTGGAGCTCAGAAGGTTATAATTCAGAAGTTATAGCTTTAACTAGCAACACCAGCTGACTACCCTGGAAATTATTATTATTTATTTATTATTATTTAAGTGAATAACGTTAAAGGACATTTTATTCGTAAGATGATGAGGGTCTCATTCATACGTTCTTCCTAATACCTTTTTGGTGCTAAGGCTCTCTAGCTAACATGAGTTAACCTGACAGGAAAAGATGAAAACCTGATCGAGTTTCATCACAGAGCACTTTTTCTCATCTTCTCGGAGTTCATTTCTGAGCCTACACCACGTTTCCGTTCCTCAAAAAGATTGTCCACTTGTGATGTTAAGAACTTTCATTTCTTCTCTGTCTGAACCTCACACTCCTGAGAAACGGCTCTTTATTGCACTTTCTCTCTCGGTCCATATCGGAAATGTTCAATCCAGAAACCCTACAGAACAAATGCAGTTTGTGGGCAAAAGTATTGGGATTTTTTCCAACCGTATGTGGTTCTTTTCCAAACCGCAAACTTGGAGGCACACAACTGTATCGGACGTCTTTGGATGCATGAAATTTTCCCTTCACTTGAACTAGGAGACCCAAACCTGCTCCAATACGACAATACTCCTGTGCACAAAGCCAGCTCCATGAAGATCTGCTTTACATGGGATGGATATGGTGGAAGATCTCCTGATATAAATCCTATGCCTGAACACTGACTGCATCTCCTCACATTCTCACTTACATCAGTACCTGACTTTACTCACACCATTGTGTCTCAAAGAATCTCCACAAAATCTCCACAAAATGTAGTGGATCATCTTTCCAGAAGAGCGGAGGCCACAATAAGAGCAAATGAGACTCGGATGTTCAAAAAGAAGTCCCTACTCATCCACAAATTGATGATCTTACCTCCAGAAAGTCATGGAAAATGGATGGATTGCTATTTTATTATGTTTGTTTGGAGAACTTGAGTGTGAGAACGTTGTATGGGGAGAAAAAGTCCTCAGAACTACATGAAGAATAAAGATCCGGAAAGTGATTTCAGAGCGAAAGAGAGCGGAGAGAGAGAGAGAGAGAGAGAGAGAGAGAGAAAGAAGTGGATGTCTAGGAGGAGGGAGAGGTTAATAAATCTAATAAGTGGAGTGGAGCTCATGTGGTACAGCAGAACCTCAGTGCACTTCTGAAAAAAGAAACCCACCGCTTCAGTTAATTATCAGCGGAATAAAAATGTTCCTGGCTCTTTGATTAAAATGTGTATCAGGGAGCGATCGAGTTGCAAAGGGTGAAAGGTGTAGTTTTTTCTTTTATAATACATTTTATCCACCTGTCATTGTGGGACATACTTGAAGTTCCTGTTCTCACATATGAACACTCGTCTTCTCACCAGCCTCTTGTTATTCTCCCTCTCTCTCCCTCTCCCCCTCTCTCTAATAAAGAAACCGCAGAGCAGTGTAAACTCCTCCTATATAGCTTTACCTCTGGCTGATACTGGAGACTCCTTCCATTAACGTTACAGAAAACCATCACCGTATCAAACATTTCACTTTTTAAATCAGTTTATGGAGAGCATCTATAGCGGGAATGAGCTGTTGTTATGGAAACCTTGTTGCTATGGACCAACCAGAAACCAGAATTGACCACAGCTATAGATCATCTATCTATCTATCTATCTATCTATCTATCTATCTATCTATCTATCTATCTATCTATCTATCTATCTATCTATAGTATACTGTATAGTTTTAGTGAATTCTGAGACGAATGAAGCTACAAACACAAAAAACTTTTTGATCTTTGAATAGAAAAAGCAGCAGTTAAATGACTTTCACTTCAGTGAATTTGTGACTGTTTTCTTCCTCATTTAATTAAATATCTTCACTTTTTTTTTTACTTTCACTTACATATTATTCCTCTGCACTCCCACCTCCCCCAAACCACCCCTGACTGAATTTACTTCCCCGTGATCCATCCAGTCGTTTTCCGATCTCCTGCTGAATCTCAGACACACTCGTACGCCCAGGGATAGATTTGTATTAAAACCTAGCACGCTGTGTTTATCTCATTCAGTTAAAGCAGATTTGATGGACCATCAGAAAGAAAAACATGAGCAGGAGCTCGGAGTTTCCCCACGGGAGCTTCACAGAATAAAATAAAAAGCCAACAATGAAGAAGAAGGTGTCTCAAAGTCCTGACATTTGTAGCAGATAAAGAGAAAGAGGAAAAGAAGGTCAGTCTGGATGGAGATTTTGTCCCCAGATGAAGATGTCACAGCAGGATAGTGACCATCAGCCAAGGCCTGGATGCTTCACACTCTCCCCCGAGGCAGAGCAATAGTGTGTTTTTTTTCCTTTCACCTGTTTTTATGCAAATCTGTGATTATGAAACACTAAATGGAAAAAAATCTGAAAGCACATTGGGTTGGGAATAAACAATGAAGTGAATGTAATGATGATGACATTCTCCTGTTTGTGTATTTCAGAATGCTCGAGGAAAACACTGTTCCCTTACGGCAATATTTTAATATCTTTTATATATTTCATGGTCAAGAAAGCAATTCCAAAGCCCAAGGATTTTCAACTCCATTGAAACAGTTACATTTCTGGTATTTGGCAAATGCCCGTCTTCAGAACTTACATTTATTTCATTCATACAACTGAGCAGCTATGGGGTTAAGGGCCTTGCACAGGGGCCCAGAAGTGCAGCTTGGTATGGCTGGGATTGAAACTCAAGACGTTCCAATCCAAAATCCAGTTATATAATAAAATAGACAGTTAAATAATTGATTATATTAGATAGAGTTTAATAAACAACCAAATGAATGGCATTATTTATTTATACATTAATTAAAAAAATATTAAAAAAAAAAAAAATCAGTTTGAAATAAAAAAAACATCAAAATAAAAAATAAAAGAATGATGTTTATTTGTTTGTTAAATAATAACAATAATAAATCACAATTCACTTTAAGCCCAACATTTCCTGCTTCTTTGTCTATAATCTTTTAATTTAATAACTTTTAGCTGCATAATTTAAACATGATCCAGAGGGAAATATATCGTATATGAATAGTAAATAGCACCTGGAAAACATCTGATTCCATTTGAACTTAAGATTCTGAGAATTTCTAATAATTTACTTTTAGATTTACAGCTTTTGGCAGACGCCACTTTATCCAGAGTGTCTACAAAGTGGTTTGAAGTCTTTATCCATAAAATGCATCCTGATACTGGTTTATTAGGACACAGAGTTAAAATACTATTAATCAGAAAACAATTTATATGAATAATGAACTGCTCGGGAACTGGTAGCTCAGTGGTTAAGGCTCTGAGTTACTGATTGGAAGGTTTGAGGTTGAAGCCCAGGTCTTGCCAAGCTTTCAATCGCAAAGCCCTTAACCCAGGGGTCCTGTACGATGTCTGTCCCCAGCTTCCGACATTACTGGGATTTGTGAAAAAATAAATTCATCTCTGTGGGACCAATAAAGTATTAAAAAAAATAATTTAAGAACCTTTTGAAAAAAGGTAAGTCTTCAGATGTTGTTAGAAGACTGCTAAAGTTTGGACATCAAGTGGAAGTTCATTCCACCAACACGGTGCCAGAACAGAATACAAGCATCGAATCAGTATTCTCTTTCTGCTGTTTTTTATTGGTGGAATTTCATAACTACTGAAAATTTTAATCTAAAATACAAACAAACCCAAATAATAATAATGCAAACACATAAGAACGGATGCTAAAAACAAACCATGTGATCAGTTTACAACATTTCTGAGACTCGTCATGACTTTCCTCAAGCGGTGAAATAACACCATGCTAACGGCTAGTTTCTAACTGATCTCCACCACCACGTATGACTCATGACTTTGTATCCGATTTGTATTTTGCTGCCGAGCAACATTGCTTTCCTCGGAGAGGTGCACGCTGTCTGTTTTTCAATTTACAGCTTCAATAAAAAAAAAGAATCAAACAAACGCAGGCTATTAATTCTAAACTATTAAATCAGATTTTGACCCGATTGTTTCGGGGAGTGGATGGAATGCAGCGGCACGACTCACGTCTCACGTCTCACCTCAGATAAATAACTGCGCTAATGAGATCGCGCGGCAGACGGACGTTACGGAGAATGACTCGACAGAATCCATTCGAGATACTGAGGCGGAGAGAATTAGCTAACAGGAGCAAATGAATCGAGAGCCATCTGTACAATAGCTATTCAACATAATGCATGAGAGAGAAAAAGAGCGAGAGCGAGAGAATAAGAGCCAAACATTATCAGGGAATATGAAGAAGCCAGGTCGATAATGGACAGGAGGGAATAAAGCAGTATTTTTTATTTATTCAAAAGCAAGCACTGAAAAAATATCTCATATTTAGCTTTTATACACCATGTGTGTGTGTGTTTAGGACACACCTTCCTGTCATCTAGCAAGATCGTAGGCTAGCTAGTGGATTTTTAAAGATCGTTAAACACTCTAAAGTTGTTTAATAATGTAATAGACACACAATCAAAATTTAGAAGTTCAGACGCAAACAAACATCAACAAACAGAATATTCTACAGCAAACCAGAATCAAGAACAAAGTCCAAACAGGTCGAGCTCAAAAGTGGCACACAGGGTACAAAGGCTTGGAAGAAACAGAGTTTGGAGTGTATATTGTCATGATTATAAATAGCAACAAATCCAAAACCAAGGTTAAGGTCAGAATTCTAACTGTTCTACTTATTTGTGACTCGATCTTGTAATTTTATTTGTTAATTGAAGAATTTTTTTAACTATATTGTCTTTTTCTTTCAGCGACTTGGTTGATCTTTGTTTTATTCTGGCATGTTGATGAGGCTGTTGTGTTGCTGGTTAATGCAGTGTTGAGGTTTGTACAATTTGATTTGTATTGTGTTGATTTGTATTGTGTTGATTTGTATTGTGTTGATTTGTATTGCGTTTTCAACTGAGTTTTCAAATGTATCCACTTTGGAGAGCATTTTTTCAAAAAGCTGTTTATTTTGACTGAAAACGCCGTCTCAGGCCAAAATAGAAATATATCAGTGTGGACATGACTATTAATTATAGGGCTGATTTATTGCTGGGATTTAAACCCATGACATTCTGAACAGAAGTTCAGCATCTTATCCACTAAGCTACTGCTTCCCCTGAGCAGTGATCTAAGGAGGTCTTCTCAGATCATTCAGCGCTACGTCTCGCTACATCCCGAGATTCAGACCCTGGTGATTTCACCACAGCTTCCTTTATTTTACAAAAAAAATTAAATTCGAAGTTCAGTCAGGCTTAATGTCCGCTACACTTTTTCAGACGCTGTCGGTTCTGGAAGTGGAGTCCGCGGTTAATTGGACAGGGATACGGCGGACTGAAGGGATGTTAAACTCGCAGCGTTTCTCCGTAATGAATGGAACATTTTGCTGAGAAAACACATTCAGTCTGAGCTCATATAAAACCTTATTCTCTTATCTGTCCTGATATCATCCTTCGCTCTCTCTTTTCCTTTCTCTCTCTCTCCTGTCTGACCTTCATGGAATTTTTATTTTTTACTGTTTCAACAAAGATAGTGAATGTGTTTATTTATTTCAGGTTGTGATCAGGATCGTAGACGAGTAAAGGAACATCATGGAGTGATGGACTGTCAGAGACTGAACCGACTCTACTGACCTTCAGTACAGATCTTCAGATCGATATGTAGAAAAGCTAACGCAATTTTTATATTTCTATGGATTCAAAGTGGCGCAGTTTCGGAATTTGGTGTATTTTACGATATAAAATGCATTTGCAAGGCTTGGAAGTATTTGTATCGCACATTCATCACAAAGGTTTTCAATATGGTTTATAGCAGGAGATCTTCCTCACACTTCCAACCCATGTGAAGCAGATCTTCATGGAGGTTTAAGTCTCCAAGTTGAAGCGAAGGGAAAAATTCATTCTACAGCATCCAAAGACGTTCGATACAATTGTGCGCCTCAACGTTTGCGGCAACAGCTTGAGGAGGAAACACGTATGGCTGGAAAAGTCTGCCGTCCAAATACTTTTGGCGTATAGTGTAGATCACTGATAACGTATATGAACACGCTTTTTGTTTTTCTTTTACAGCCGTTTGGCCAAAATACGTCGACACTGCAGCTTTTCTGTGGCCCTACAACATTTTACTATTTGGATAATCCTTAAATAGACCTTTTGTGTCGGTAATTACGGACATTGGTTTGCTCTCTCGGACGTCTGCAGATGTTTTTCCGTGTGATTGACAGACAGTGTTATAATTCTGTAAAAAAAAAAAAAATGTCTGGACACGGACTGATAGACTGGATTCATCTTCAGTTTGTTCGCTCGGGGAAAAACGGCAGGACAATGTGGGGAAGGAAAACAAACGTGTGCCGGAGATAGAAAGCAAAAAAAAAAGGAAACGTGGCTAACGAGAGCAACGCGAACGCAATGCTAATCCTCACCTAAACGACTGGAACGCAGGAGCGCGCTAATTGTCTTGTTTTAAAGCCATAATCAGGAAACTTGCAGATCAGCTTTCTGGAACTTTCCAGATTGTAGTGAAAAACTTTGACACGTTTTTATTGGGGGGGGGGGGGGGGGGGGGTGGTAGTACATGTAGTAAAGCAGCTTCACTACATGTTTTTGTCATCGTTTGTTTTTTTTTTTCTCAGAGGATAATAAGGTGAGGATTTTTTTTCTCTTCATTAATTCTTGATGCTTTGCTTTTTTTAGGCAGGGGTTTGCAAGGACTCGGAGACGGCGGCGGTGTTTTCTGAGGAGTTTCAGATTCATTTCTCTAAAAGTTTCAGTGGAAAAAAATCTCGTTTTTTTAAGAACTTTGTGTTACGGGTTTCAGATGAAGATGATGACGATGAACAGATGCTGGTTCAGAATAATCATATATGTTTTGGTCTTTAGGGTTAGATAGGGTGTGTGTGTGTGTGTGTGTGTGTGTGGGTTGAAGTGTTACAGTAGGAGACGTTTCTTTATTTCTGAGAAGAAACTTCATCATGCCTTTCTGAGATGAAACCTGGCAGTTCAAAAAGACGAGTGTAAGATGGAGAGAGACAGAGAGAGAGAGAGAGAGAGAGAGAGAGAGAGAGAGAGATAATGAAGAGGCAGTGTGAAGGAACGAGGGAATGAAAGCAGGAAATTGTGGATGGCTGCATTTCTCCTTCCTTCGGTGAGCGAGCTCATTTCTACACTGTCTGACACGATCGGCTTTAGATGACCTGCCTGACATCCACCATCTTTCTGCTCGGCTGTGTGTGTGTGTGTGTGTGTGTGTGTGTGTGTGTGTGTGGTGGAGAAGAAGTGAACCAAGTAAAGTGAAAAGTTCAGCCGTTGAAGCTCAGAGAATGATCCTGTGTCTCATAGCAAGATTTGTTTTTATCGAGGAACTTTCATGAGGATCTGGTTTTGATGAAGAACCTGGGAAAACTGTGTGTGTGTGTTTTCATACCCAACATCTGCCATGTTATACATTTCCTTTGCTCTAATTCCCTCACTTCACACATCTTTAATGTCTTTTGTCGTGTAGCTGTTGGGCAAAAGTGTGTGTGTGTGTGTGTGTGTGTGTGTGTGTGTGTGTGTGTGTG
>JAAIIK010019662.1:7288-18876 GCA_014706435.1 Silurus glanis | reverse complement strand
CTTCAACACCAACAACACCATCACTACCACCAACTGCACCTTCAACACCAACAACACCATCACTACCACCAACTGCATCTTTACCACCAACAACGCCATCACTACCACCAACTGCACCTTCAACACCATCACTACCGCCATAATCACAATAATCTACAATCACCAAAACAACCTTCTAACACTACCATCACTATTATCCACTCCACTATCACTACAACCATCATTACACCCACCATCATTAACACCACAATCATTACCACCACCTCCAGCATCATTAAAACCAACACCACCATCATTAAAACCATCACTACTAGACCTCGACTATCAATACTACTATCACAACCAGCATCTCCACCATAACTACTGTTACTTTCATCACCTCCACCATCACCACAACCTACACCACAATAATTACGTCCAACAGTACCATCATTACAACCATCACAACCACCACCTCCACCATCACTACAGCCAACATTACCTTCATTAGAAACATCAATACTACCATCTCCATTATTAAGACTACCTTTACTACTACCACCTCCACCATCACTAGAAGCTTCACTACTAACACTTCCACTGTCAACACTACCATTAATCCCACCACATCAACAACCAAGCTACATTCACCTTCACTATCTCTAACATCCCCATCACCTTCAGTACTTTCATTTTCACCATCAACACTACCATCACTTTCATCCTCACTACCTTCATCACCACCACCATCATCTTCAGCCTTACTCCCTCCATCATCACCACTACCATCACCTTCATCCTCACGCCCTCCTTCACCACCACCATCACCTTTATCCTTACTCCTTCCTTCACCACCACCATCACCTTCATTATTATCACTATTGAAACATGAAGAACTTCCCGTTTGCCCTCACCAGCAGCACAGTTTCCCCTCCACCACATTCAGAGTACAAACATCCTGATTACATTCAGTTCCCTGCGGTACGTACGGCGTGTTTATGTGTGTAACATGATATATTATCTGCCCTGCTTCCAGCGCTGGTCCCTGAGTGTGTGTTTCTCTGGAAAGAACAGATATGTAACCTGTACATTTGCATTATGTTTTTGGATGCACAGGAATAATTTACAATCTCCGGAGTTTCCTGATATTACAGAGGTTAATACCCACAAACCCAGGCATTTGTATTGTCTTCCTGAAGAACCTCCAGTCCCAGTTCTTACTGTAAGCTCAAAGTTCTTCTGACATGACTTGCTGATCATACAGGTCTCATGCTTAGTAGATTGATGTTAATAGTAGGCCAGCTAATGGTTATCAGAGATAAAGCCACTTCATCATCTGGACGTGTTCATTTTGTCATTATAGACCCTCAGGGTGCTGTCATTCTAAAGCGATTCTGACGGAACCACACGTTCTTGGTCAGATGTGGACTTCCTCAGAAGAGTTGGATAATGATCCCTTAGACAATGTGACATGGTGGAGATGTGCATTTATTTCATTATTTGCCTATCAATCAATCCACCTGGAGGCAGGTCCCTGACCCCATTGTCCTCGGCGTGAAGGTATGTTCCGAGCGGAATAATGACATCACTCACTGATCATTAAGAGCGTAATTACACGTCATTAGAGGCTCTGATGGGTCTGTCCGAGTCGGGCTGAATGGGATGAGCACAGGGAGCACGGGGATGTCAGACTGAATGCCTGCATCGATCACATCGATCCTCTTCAGCTCGCTGCCTCGAATTAGCCACAAATGGCCTCGATAAATAATCACAAAAGCATCCTGTTATTGTCTCCGTCTGTGTCTCACTCTTTTGGGCTCCTTATCAAGTCCATCGTTTTTTTTACTCGATTTCATGAAAATCTAAGAAATCACGTTAGAAAATATATACACTTAGACAAAAGCATCGGGACACTTGACCTTTCCTGCCGTAGGTGGTTCTTCCCTAAACTGCTGTACATGAACTTTTCCATTCTCTAGAGCTAGGAGATCCAAACCTGTTCCAGCATGACAGTGCCACAGTGCTCCTGTGCACAAGGCCAGCTCCATGAAGATATGATTTTCATGGGTTGGAAGTGTGTGGAAAATCTTCTGCTATAGAGCCCTGATCCTGCTGAACACCTTTGGGATGAATGTGAATGCTGACCGCACCCCAGGAACCTCCTCACCTTCTCACCTAGATCAATACCTGACTTTACTCACACCCTTGTAGCTGAATGAATCTCCACAACATCTAGTAAAATATCTTCCCAGAAAAGTGGATGGAATTATACGAGCAAATTTGGACTAAATGTTAAATTCAAAGCTCAAACAGCACATACCATACTTATGACCAGGTGTCCGCAAACTTTTGGCAATATAGTGTATGTTTCTGTCGAAAGTGTCCGACTCGTTTCCTGAAAACAGACTCATTTGTGGCTTAGAAATCAAAGAGTGAAGAAAAAAGTAGGAGCATACTGTATCTGAGAACATTCTGGAACACTAATGAAAGGAAGGAAGCCTTTATTTAATTCTGTGGAAAGAGAGAAAGAAGAAAGAGAATGCTGGCGAACGCTTTAAAGGGAAGAAGGTCTGAATAAGGAATGACAGAACGCTGTGAAAAGGGAAAAGGGGAATGCTGAAAAAAAAAGAAGACAGATGGGAGGAAGAATAAATCAGGATGCAAGAGTCAATTTAGCCGTAGAGAAGGAGACGGACAGATGGACGAAAGGAAAGAGAAGTATTTAAGAATGGTGTGAAATGTACAATATGTTTAGAATGACGTGGAACGAATGAACGAAGAAAAGAAAAAAGAGGAAGGAAGATGGAAAGAAATGAAAAGAAGGGAATGTTTAAGAATGACGTGATGGAAAGAAATGCAGATTAAAGATTGAGATTGCTGTCATTTAATTAGTCTGTTTTTAAAGAAAGAAAGAAAGAAAGAAAGAAAGAAAGAAAGAAAGAAAGAAAGAAAGAAAGAAAAGGAATACACTATATCACTAAAGTTTGTGGACATCTGACCATAAGATCCCATCTGCTTCCTTTTGAACATCGCATTTAGTTCCCATTTGCTCTTATAATATCCTCCACTCTTCTGGGTAGATGTTCAACTAGATTTTGTGGAGATCCACAAGGGTGTCAGGTACTGATGTAGGTGAGTCGAGGAGATCTTCCACACACTTCCAAGCCATGGAAAGCAGATCTTCATGGAGCTGGTTTTGTGCACAGGAGTACTCTCATGCTGGAACAGGTTTGGGTCTCCTGGCTCAAGTAAAGGGTGTCCCAATACTTTTGTCCAAAAAAGTGTATTTTGGGAATGATATGGAAGTGGAGGGAAGAAGTGAATATCGGAGAACACTCTGGAGCCAAAGGAATGATAGAATGCTGTGAAAGGGAGGAAGGATGGAGTAATCAATGAGGGATGCTACAAAGGATGATGGAGAGAGATCTGAATGGTAATAGAGGTGGAAGGAAGGAAGGAAGGAAGGAAGGAAGGAAGGAAGTCGATATGTGAGAATGTTTCAGAGCAAAGGAAAGAGGATTGAGGAACAATAGAATGCTATGAAACATGGAAGCGTAAAATGGACGATGGAAGACAGAAAGAAAGGACAGATTGGAATGCTTTTGAAGTAAAAGAGAGAGAGAGAGAGAGAGAGAGAGGGAGAGAGAGAGAGTGTCACATTTGCCATGTATGAGAGACGTGATTTGAAACCCAGCCGCTGCTCTGCGCTCTGATCTTCCACAAACATCAGAGACCAGGGGATAAACGAGTGTCACTCCTCTCCTCTGCCAGAGCGTATTCAGTGTGAGAGTGAGAGGTTTGACATCCGTGTGTCTTTACAGACGTGACCCAGTTCAGGCGGCTACACTGGAGCAGAACTGATGGATGGAGGGAGAGAATGCTGTCATTTAATTAGTCTGTTTTTTAATTTCACAGACAAAAAAAAAAAAAAAAAAGAGACGGTTTGATTTCCTTTTCTGCCGGCGTGACCTGGCGACTCCATGGCACTGTGTCTGCGTGGAGATATGCTGAGATGTGAGAGATCAGAACACCAGTCCATTCTACAAACTCGTTTCATTGCAAATTGAATTTGGAAAAATAATGAAAAGACCATAGAGGATAAAACTGTTTAACATTTTATTGTTATACAGAACTCACAGCAAATCTGAAGCGTCACAGCCACCATTATAAAATTATATTTATATATATATATGAGGGATGTTAAGATACACACGGCTTTTCAAAGTGAAATTAATTCGGAGTTGAAACGATTCAAAACAGAGAAGATCTGCCGTGAGCTAGTCGTCGACTGTAACGATGCGCACTGGATTCGGGAGATGAATTTTTTTAAATAAATTTTTTAAATAATTTTTTTTATAATTTTTTTTTACTTAATACAAACGATTGTATACAGTATTATAATTAATTACATTTGTTTTACTATATTTTATTGTTTATTTGATAGTATTTCTAGCTCTTACATCATTAGGAGATATGCGTAATCGATAACGAACACAGGAACAACTTATAAACAAATTCGTGATCCGTACAGTCGTTCGACGCGTAACTCGATCGTTAGGTGGGAAGCGTCTGTATTACTAGTAGATCCGCTTTTCTTTTATTATTATAAAGTGACCAATATTTTGTGACCAGTATTTGATATGTGGATCGATTTCTCGTCGCTAAACTGTATCTCGAGTGCGTTCTCTCAGCACAACTGCTGCTACGTGAACATGATGCATCACAACACTACGGAGACTGAGGCGTGTCCTGAGAGTCACATAGAATACAGATTAACACGGCAGAGGTAGAGCTGTGACTTCCTGCAGACACAACAGGAAAAGAATGTCTGGTTTTATTTCACCTTTTTTGGATTGCAGGGGTCATGCGTTAGAGGTAAACTGTAGATTTGCTGTGTGTCTGAACCAAAGAAATAAAACTGAACTGATCAGTAACATAGTGAATTGCAGAGCATCAGATTTTTTCCCATTAAATCGTGATACTCGGGAATCGTATCGTATCATATGGTGTGTGTGTGTGTGTGTCTGTGTGTATATATATATATATACACACACACACACGTTATATGTATTTAGTGGTTGGTGGAGGTGAATATTTGCTGCACTTGATATAACACACACTCACATCACACTGGATCTTCTAATCTGTACAATTAGCTTGGGAGATGTGACACACTTTTGCAGTGTAGATATCAGCCAGCACAATCTCATGTAATGACACATTTAATCACTTCAGACACAATCTGCCATCAAACACACTTTCCATACAATACTGTATCTTTAACACCGTGACACTGAAAATGACTCCAATGATTAAAATAGCAGCTTATATTCTAGATCCTGATCTACTTTCCTTCTACAGTAATCTTCAGCAGGCTAATTCAAACTATCCATCATGGTTTCTCTGTGTATATGTAGCTACACGATATGGACAAAGTATTGAGACACCTGACTTCCAGCTGTTTGTGGTTCTTCCCCAAACTGTTCCACAAAGATGGAGGCACACAATTGTATCGGACGACATGCTGTATCATGAAAATGTTCCTTTACTTGAACTTGGAGACCCAAAACCTGCTCCAGCATGATAATGTTCATGTGCATAAAGCAGGCTCATGAAACATGTGCTTTACATGGGTTGGATATGGTGGAAAATCTCTTGCTATAGAACTCCAACTGTATTGAACACCTTTGGGATGTGTGTGAACCCTCACACAAATCTCAACAAATCTAGTGGAACATCTTCCCAGAAGATGAGCAAATAGGGACTATATGTGGAATAGGATGTTCAAAAAGAACTCCAACCTTATGGTCAGGTGGCCACAAATTCTTGTCAATATAGTGTATATTAGTATAATAATAATTCTTGTATTTTTCCATGTTTTTTCCTCAAAAGAAACATCAAATTCTGATTTCAGATCCAACACCAATGTTCCCACACAAAAGTTTGACCGATCCTTTCTTTTCTCCGATAGGTTTGACTAATCTCACACAATCTTGCAGAATCTCTTGACCCGTCTCATTGCCTCCCGCAGACAGTTTGTCCAATTTTCTTTGTTCCTGCGATCAATCCCACCTGCTCCTGCAGACAATTTGGACAATCCCTCCCACCCATCTGCTCCTGTACAACGCTTAAGAAATCCATATCTCTCACATAAAATCCTAATCCTGTCCATTCCTGCAGAAAATCTCAGCACCACCCACATTAATGGGAAACCAAACTGGGAGAATTTGTCAAAACATCATCAAATTAGCTTTTTTTTTTAGCTATTTTTAACTCACAACAAACAATCCTGCCCAGGACTGCCCCCATATTTCTGTTGGATCCTTTGGCAGCAGATACATTCTTACAGTATCACATCTTTCCTATAAACATAATCCATTAGCGAGTTCCACATTTAGCAAAGTTCACCTTGATGAAGATCTGTTTTTGCAATTCTGAACCAGATTTCTAGAGCAAGGCTTACGCACAGATTCTAAGTGTTGGATCAAAGGTGTGGTTATCACACAGCACACACACACACACACACACACAGAAGAACGGAGAAAGGAAAGAGGAACGAGCGAGAGAGTTGCCGTTCTCTCCTACAGATCATTCAGCCCGGATTGAGAATTCATTTCCTGCAGCAGATGATAAGGGCTGAAATACTCGCATGTCATTAAACATAAGTCAATTTGTTGTTCTCTGGGTGTGTGTTTCTTTGCCTGGATGCAGTGTGTGTAGAGTGTGTATTGGGTGTGTGATCTTTTTTGGTCTGTGTGCTGTATTTCTTTTTATCAGAGCAGTGTAATGAGGACACAACTCGCTGTTCCTCCTGCTGTTCTCTTCAGTCTCTGCCAACACACTCCGTTAGATTTCTCTTGTCTTTTGAGGCAGCGACAGCAAACCCTCACCTACAAACATCTAGATTGTTTTGGTATTAATCAGCTCTGTTTTATGCATAATGTTTGTCCAACCTTGTGTAAAGACCAATTCCATTCCCTCCCAGAGAAAGTTGCACCAATCCCACTTGCTTCTGAAGAAATGCTGTTTATTCTCTTTCGTGAGATTTAAAGTTTTTGGAAATTTCAACTGATCCTCTAAACATTGGATGCTACAAACATTCCATAGCATCTTAAATATATTCTTTTTTTTTGGTCGCCCCTCTACTAAAACCCTTAAAGGATCCACGCAGAACTTTACAAACCATTTTGCAACATTGCTGCAACATGTATATAACCGTTAAGACCAACATTCCCACAAATGGCACAATCAAATTTGGGCTAATTCTTCAGATCAGAAGCTTAAAATCGCTTGTCTCTTCAGTCTCTTTCTATGGAGAACAATGTGTTGTTCAAGCAACCAAAACCTCCTGTTCCTGTCGTCATCCAGGTCTCCTCCTCTCTCCAAGCAGTCCATTATAAATCTGTTAGAAGATCAGAGATGTAGATCAAAGCTCCTTCCCTTTCTCCGCCATGTCAGAACTCAAAATGGGTTTGCTCTTTTTTTTTTTTTTATAATTCACTTTGGCAGGGTTGAACACTAATTGGAACTGGAGCCATGCCTACCTTCAGCTCCAGGATCTCACACAATAGCAGTTTCTAGCTACGTTGTCCAGAGTGCAGTGTGCCAGAGAGCACATCAGTGAGTCTGTTTGAGATGCGGATCAAGTTCACAGCGCTAATCAAGGAGGCTGCAGAGAATAGTGGACCGATACATACACAAGCAGCCGAGGAATGAGGAAGCATGGGAATATATAAATATTCCAAGTGGAACCTCTCGCTGTAGTTCTGACTTTACAACTAAACGTAATTTATTACCCTGAAAATACAGTCTTTGAACAACAAAAGTATTGGGACACCTGCCTTTTCCATCCATGTGTGTTTCTTTCACCAAACTGTTCATACAGTTAGGGGACCCAAACTTGTTCCAATGCTCCTGTGCACAAAGCCAGCGCCCCAAAGATCTCTTTACATGGGTTGGATATGGTGGAAGATCTGCTAAAGAGCTCCAAACCTGGTTTAACATAAACATGAATGCACCCTAGGTTTCCTCACCTGACTTTACTAACACCCTTGTGGCTGAATGATCTCGACAAATCTCCACAAAATCTAGTGGAACATCTTCTCAGAAGAGTGGAGGATCTTCAAACAGGGAATTAAATGTGGGGACTACAGGGACTAAATGTGGAATGGGATCTTATGGTCAAGTGTAATATTAATATTAAAACAGCAACAATTTCTCATCCAAGCTTCTTCAACGTCACCATTTTTTTTTTTCAAAAATTCCCATAATTTCCTCAATTCATTTGTTAAGTTTCTCAGGATCCAAACTTGACATGAACCTTTTGAAAACCAGCATCCAAGGACGCAGTAAATAGCATTCTTATAGCACACAGCAAACGATGGTGTAGCGTGTAACAGACACGGGTCTACTACAAACACACATTCGGTTCTTACATCAGCCTGAACACAACTGTGCATAACTTCACACATCAGACATGACTCAGCCGTTTTAATCCTCACATTCTTCTTCTTCTTCTTTTTTTTTCGGTAAATCGTTCCTGTTTCTGAGTCTCTGAACCCCCTGTAGCTGCCATGGCCACCGTCTGGCTGTCTGAAATTCTGGAGTCACCACAGTTTAGGATTTAATTGGTTTGAACAGACAGACAGAGAGAAGGGAGCGTGAGATAAAGAGAGACGGGAGGATAAACTGATGGATGTGGGATATTTGATGTGTCTTGCGTTCTCTGTTTCCGCCGCGTGCAATCCTTCTTTGTTGTGCTTGTTTACGCGTGTGTGTAGACAGGCCTCATATTTACCTGCTGAGCCATCCTGATGTTCGAGAACCACCGGGTAATGCTGGGCGATTGATGACACACACACACACACACACACACACACACACACACACACACATGCTGATGGATTGAGCTGGATTGAGTCAGCATAAAAAGAAAACCACACCAACGACGAAAAAAGTGTCTTCGTGATGAAGTACAGTGATCTGAGAGGAGGAGGGAAAAAAAACGAGAAAGTAAAACGCTGTACTCGTCCGACCTTTTCCGAAATTCACTCTCTCCACTCATCCGTGCCTCAGATCTGTGAGATGTCCAGCGCGAGGTGAGCAGGAGCGAGAGACGAGGCCTTCACGCCTAATTGCACTTATTACAGCAAGGCCCCGCTGATGGATGGCTCTAAAGAGAGCGATAGGTGTTCAGCAGAACGTTTAGAGATGGACAGATATGAAGGGGAGGAGAAGATTGAGTGATATTCGAGGACGAGAGAAAATCCGACATCTCCGAGCTCTCCGGCTGTCATCCGTCTTCACTGAAGTTTTAATTCCAAGGATACAGATCTGGGGGGAAGCTTCCTCCAGAGGTTTTTCAAGAGGTATGTTCTCCACCATGATCCATCACACTGGGTAATTCATTTACATTTATGAAATTTGGCATACGACGCCCTTATACAGAGCCACGTACAATTATCTGAGCAGTTGAGGTTGCTCAAGAACCCAGCATTGGCAGCTTGGAGATGCTGAAATTTGATCTCACATTCCTCATATCAGAAGTCCAACACCTAAACCACTAAACTAGTGTTTTGTATTGAATAAACACTGGGTGTGCTGCTATAGTAAAATAATAACTGATGGGATAAAGTTACTGAATTACTGTTATCACCTCAACGTTCCTCTAAAATTTCTCTAAATCAGAACATCCAAAGTGTTGTTTGTCTCTTCTGGGTTTTTTATGAAGCACACCACACTTTTAATTGAAAAGATGGAACAGAGGAATTCATGACATTAATACAATCCACAGAACCTGCAAATATCCTGAAGATCTCTACAAACACACCTCACTGCTCCAAAGCACTGACGCTGGAGACGTCCTTCACCTCCATCCACCCCCTTTTTCACCAAATCAGTTTAATTCAGCTTAATTTGTTCCTTTGTCCTAAAGCAGCTTTATAAATATAAACAGATATAAAGAGGCTGGATCATTATCACCACCATCATCACCATCATTACCAACACCATCATCACCAACACAATCATCACCACCATTATCATCACCACCAGCACCATCATCATCACCACCTACACCATCATCACCACCAACACCACCATCACCACTATCGTCATCGCCCCCATCACCACTAACACCATCATCACCACCATTGCCACCACCATCACCACCACCACCAACACCATCATCATCACCACCAACACCACCATCACCACCAACACCATCATCATCACCACCAACACCACCACCATCACCACCATCACAGCCAAAACCATCATCACCACCATCATCACCACCACCAACACCACCATCACAACCACCACCATCACCACCACCATCATCACAAGGTCTGTAAGCAGGAACAATAAATCCACAGCTCTTGTGTTAAATCTCCTTCACTGTAAAATATCAGATATTTTGTATAAATGATATTATTTGTAATATATGAATGTAGTGAACATTGTAAGTACAATTTGTGGTGCAAAATATGATTCATTATTTAATTTCTCATAAATTTCAAATAAATTCAATTCAGATTCAAATCGTTTTGTACTTTTTGATTTCCATAAATTAACGATTAAAAAATGGAAATATTTCATTTACTGTAGTTTAAAAACTCAAAAACTTTCATTTAATGAATCAATTGTAAATTAAATTTTTTTATTGAAATTGTATTTTATTCGTATTACATGTCTATATTGTTAATAAATAATAATAATAAATGATTAATGATCTTGCTGTTATAATTCGCTCCACTCTTCTGGGAAGATTTCCAGTCGATTTTGCGACGTGTCTATGGGAATAATCTTCTTTCAGATATAGGAACATTAGTGAGATCAGACACTGAGGTTGGAGGAAATAAGGAGACTCTGGTTTTAATTTATAAATGTTCAGTAAGGTTGAGAAAGTCATGGGAGTTTTTCCACACCAACCTTCACACCAACAACCATGTCTTTCTGGAGCCCAGGTTTGTGTACAGGAGCATCATCTAGAGCGGTTGTAATGCTGCAGTGTACAGAGATGTTCTACACAGCGTATATGATTGCGACGGTCAGGGGTGCACTTACATTTTAACGGAATTTAATTTAGTCTAATCCCAGAGCTGAACGTCGTTTTTTCTCCTCAGTGTAAAGTGCTGTAATATTCATTAATCTTTAATAACCCGCTTTGTCCTGGTCAGGATTTGTTTTGGATTTGGAGCAGATCCTTAAATTGTGTGAGAGAAGAATGTGCAGCAGATCAGTGCAAATCCACTGTGAGGCGTCACACACTCACATCCACAGCCGCGTACAGGAGCCTCTCCTTCCACTGGAGCTTCGAGCCGAGCGAGTGTCCGACATGAGCTGCTGCATCACCACCTCCACCATCACCAGCAGTGTCATCAGCATCTTCACCTCCGTCACCATCACCACCTCCTTCATCATCATCATCATCATCATCATCTTCACCTCTATCACCATCACCACCTCCTTCATCATCATCATCATCATCGTCATCATCTTCACCTCCATCACCATCACCACCTCCTTCATCATCATCATCATCGGCATCATCTTCACCTCCATCACCATCACCACCTCCTTCAACATCATCATCATCACCATCATCA
>JAAIIK010019658.1:0-13703 GCA_014706435.1 Silurus glanis | reverse complement strand
TGGAGATGGTCACATCATCAACGCACTTGCTGATGTAGCTGGTCACTGATGATGTGTACTCCTCCAAGTTAATGGAATCGCCGTTGGTTGCAGCCTCTCTAAACATGTCCCAGTCAGTGCACTCAAAACAGTCCTGAAGAGCAGAAGTAGCTCCTTCTGGCCAGGTTTTCACCTGTTTCAGAACCGGTTTAGAGCGTCTGATGCGCGGTCTGTATGCTGGAATTAACATAACAGAGCAGTGGTCTGAGTATCCGAGATGGGGGCGGGGCTCCGCACGATATGCGCCGGGGATGTTTGTGTAAACAAGATCCAGCGTGTTCGCTCCTCTCGTTGCAAAGTCCACATGCTGAAGGAGTTTAGGAAGCACAGTCCTGAGATTCACATGGTTGAAATCTCCGGCGATAATAAACAATCCGTCGGGGTGAGCATTCTGCAGGTCGCTAATAGCGCCATAGAGTTCACACAGTGCCTCCTTAGCATTAGCACTGGGAGGAATGTACACTCCAACAATGAAAACAGTGGTGAATTCCCGTGGTAAATAAAAAGGTCTGCATCTAACAGTCACAAACTCCACTAGCGATGAGCAATAGCGTGAGACAAGCACAGAGTTCTTACACCATTCCGTGTTGATATAAACACACACGCCACCACCGCGAGTCTTACCGCACAGAGCTGCGTTTCTGTCGCTTCGAAACACGGTTAGCCCGTCTAGCTGGATGGCGGCTTCCAGAACTCTGTCGCTGAGCCACGTCTCCGTGAAAACAAAGACGCAACAGTCTCTAAACTCTCGCCGTGTGGTTCGCTGGAGTCGGATGTAGTCCAGTTTATTGTCCAGGGAGCAGACGTTTGAAAGAAAAATGGACGAGAGACCCGGCCGGCTAGGGTTAGCATTTAGCCTAGCACGGACACCCGCCCGCTTGCCACGCTTCCGTGTCTTCGAGCATTGCTTCCGACATCCCCTCTCCCGGCCACCGGCATCAGGTGACACCGAGGGCTGGGGGCCTGGTCTTTGTAGCGTAGATCGCAGCAAGCCGAGGTCAAGAAGGTTATTGATGACATAATCATGCAGATTATTGGTTGCATGATGCCTGTACCATAGTAGTGTCTGGTGGTCGTACACATGAACACAGCTGACTCTGGTGTCCATGTATTGTGGAAGGTCGAGCTAAATATGGTGAAAGAACCATTTTTGGATCCGGAGAGGCCGCTGCGAGCTACTGCCGCGCCGCCATCTTGGATTACTTAATCTTCACCTACATAATCTGGAGCAGTTCAGAACCAATATTTGTCTAATAACATGACAAAAAAACATTAAAAATGTTAATGAAATACAACCTACTCACCAGAGATGCAGACTCATAATTTGCATCGCTCCTCAGAGTCTGTAAGACAGTGATACCGCTCATATTCACTTGTCTGGAAGTGGAGAACAAACCCTTTCCCGGGCTGAGACACGCTAGCTAGTTTTTAAGTATGTCCAAGACCAAATACATTTTTCTTCCTCCGTATACATAAAAAGTCTAACACAGATGTAGTAATGTGTGCAGAGCTACAGACGTGTTTTGCCAGTTGCACTTGGTTGTAACAGTTTCCCTCTGACCAACCAATCAGAGGATGGAAAAATGCTGACGCTATTCTGGGCCAGCTAGCTGCCCTGTGAGGCGAATATGAAATCTGACTGGTTAAAGAAAAAGAGCTATTTCCTAAGAAGACAATGGTAAAAAGGCCAGCAGTACTGACTTTGAAGGCCCTGCGCAGATTAGATTAACATGGCAGCACATAGAGGCTGAAATCTGATTGGACAAATAATCTAACATCCACATACACATACTGGAAGCAGTGCAGCCGAGAGAAACGCTACGAAATGAAGAGAATAAACTGTTGGGAATAAATTAATTCAATTCCATGGAACAAATATTAGAATTTAGGTTGTAAATGTAGGTCAGTGCTTCTACTAGTGTTTAGGCCAGCAGAGAAGGCTTTGCTGGCCCTGACGGCCCACCACTGGTATCTGTGAACAGTGATGAATGAAGAATTGAATTCAGCAGCTTTGTCTCCAGATGTTCAAAACCAGCTGATGATTAGTGACATTAAGCTACTGAGCAACACGTCTAACCCCAAGTTGTCCCTGTAGCTGGATAAAGTATGAAGGTTAAAGAATGGGATCAGTGTTAATAAGAACATCATCAGATTTTAACTCCAGTTTCATTATTCAGTGTTGCTTCAGAAGAGTAATAATGATGCAGTGGTTGTGTGTGTTTAGTCTGATTCAGGGTAAGAGATCAGACTCACCTGAACCCAGCTGTGTGTCCATGAAGAGTGACTGGTCAATGGATCGTCCAATATTTATTAGAGATACAGACTGTACTACTGATCTGAGGTGAGGAAATAGTTGTTGTCTATGGGGGATATTGGGAAAATTGTCACACCTGTTCTGTGATATAATTAATTAGCCTGTTTACTTTAGTTCTGTTTTGTGACTGTTTCTTTTTAAAAACCTGCAATTTCTCTCTCTCTCTCTCTCTCTCGCTCTCTCTCTCTCTCTCTTTCTATCTCTCTCATATATATATATAATTACACTTTGGCTTTATGAATAATTTAAATGCTGTTTGCTCTTATTCTACAGATTAATAAAAAATAAGAGATCAGACTCACCTGAACCCAGCTGTGTGTCTATGAAGAGTGATGTGTCAATGGATCGTCCAATAAACTATAAAGACACAGACTTTACTACTGATCAGAGGTGAGAACAGTTGAATGTATGAGTGCAGTGTTTTATCACTCACACTCTCACATAATCAAACATCTCTGTAATATGTGTGTATTCACTGCTTTGTGTTTGTAGTTATGAATATGATTTATATTTATTTGTTCACAGACTGCAGAAGAAGAAATCAAATATCACTGAGAAAAGTCATTTAGAGGCCATATTCAAGGTGTGTGTGTGTGTGTGTGTGTGTGTGTGTGTGTGTGTCTATTCCACTTTTACTGCAATGCAATGTGACAGGACAAAATTTTGAGCAGCAGTAAGAGAGAACACAAGTGTGTTGTGTTTCCCTATTGGTTTCAACATCTTCCTGTTTGTTCCTTGCTTTGTTTCCAAACTGTTTTTTGTAATGTTGAATCATAAGCATTTTTATAAAATTACTTTTGCCTCCTTCTAAATATTCAGTGACTCACCTTCATGTTTTTACTCGTCTGTGCTCTCGTCTGAAACCAGTTTGTCTGGATGTCAGAAATGAACACATTCTTATGTTACATTCTAGTGTTTGATATGTGTGGTGTATTTTTTGCTCCTGTTTTAAATCAGGATCTGGAGCACAAAGTCATCACTCTGCTACAGAAGGAACTGAAGAGATATAAGAAGCTCCTGAGTCCAGATTACCCAGCATGCTCTGAGAGGGAGGTGGAGGATGAGGAGGATCAGAGCAGTGTCAGAGAGGGAGTGCTGAAGATCACACTGCACTTCCTGAAGAACATGAAGCACACAGATCTCGCTAACATACTGCAGAACAGTAAGAGCTCATGGGGTTCTAACATCACTTTATCTTCAGAGGAAGGAAACTGCTGTACATTTATTAAACACATCTCATCATAATGATGTGCTTTTATCAACACAATATAATAACACATCAGTACTGACATTCCATATGATATACAGCTATGAAAATATCAGTAGCTCACAGAGATGATCAGAGAGTTTACATTTTATTCTTCTTTTTATCAGAACTCGTCTCTGTGCACCAGCGAAAAAAACTCAAATCCAAACTGAAAGAGAAATGTAAAAGAATTACTGAAGGAATCTCACAGCATGGAAGCTCAGCACTTCTGAATGAGATCTACACAGACCTCTACATCACAGAGGGTTGGAGTGGAGACGTCAATAATGAACATGAGGTGAGACAGATTGAGACAGTGTCCAGGAGACCAGCAACACAGGAGACACCCATCAAATGTAATGATCTCTTTAAAGACAAGTCCATCAGAAGTGTGCTGACTAAAGGAGTTGCTGGAATTGGAAAAACAGTCTCTGTGCAGAAGTTCATTCTGGACTGGGCTGAAGGAAAAGCAAATCAGGACGTCACCTTGATGCTTCCACTTCCTTTTAGAGAGCTGAATCTGTTGAAGCAAAAACATTTCAATCTGATGGAGCTTCTTCATCACTTTTTCCCAGAAATAAAAGAATTACGATTAATAGACTGTGAGAGGAATAAAGTGGTGTTGATCTTTGATGGTCTGGATGAGTGTCGACTTCCTCTAAATTTCCAGAACAATGAGACATTGTGTGATTTGACAGAATCAGCCTCAGTGGATGTGCTGCTGACGAACCTCATCAAGGGGAATCTGCTTCATTCTGCTCTCCTCTGGATCACCTCTCGACCAGGAGCAGCCAATCAGATCCCTCCTGAGTGTGTAGACCAGGTAACAGAGGTACGAGGATTCAGTGATCCTCAGAAAGAGGAGTACTTCAGGAAGAGGATCAGTGATCAGAGCCTGGCCAATAAAATCATCACACACATGAAGTCTTCCAGAAGCCTCTACATCATGTGTCACATTCCAGTCTTCTGCTGTATCTCAGCCTCTGTTCTAGAGAGAATGTTTGGTGAAGCAGAGAGTGGAGAGATCCCCAAGACTTTGACTCAAATGTTCACACACTTCCTGATATTTCAGATCAAACACAAGCAACAAAAGTACCACCAGAAATGTGACCCTGATCCTCAGCAGACCAGAGAGAGAATCCTGGCACTGGGAAAACTGGCTTTCCAACAGCTGGAGAAAGGAAACCTGATCTTCTATGAGGAAGACCTGAAAGAGTGTGGCATTGATGTCAGAGAAGCATCAGTGTACTCAGGAGTGTGTACTCAGATCTTCAGAGAGGAGTTTGGGCTTCACCTGGGGAAGGTGTTCAGCTTTGTACATCTGAGTGTTCAGGAGTTTCTGGCTGCTTTATATGAGTTCTTCAACAAAAATCTTGGAAGACAAAAAACACGGATTGTTTTTTTTTAACAAATCAAACATGTCTGCATTTCTGAGGAGTGCAGTGGACAAGACCTTACAGAGTGAGAATGGACACCTGGACCTGTTCCTCCGCTTCCTTCTGGGTCTCTCACTGGCATCCAATCAGACTCTCTTACGAGACCTTCTGCCCCAGACAGGAAGTAGCTCTCACAGCATACATGAAACAGTTGAGTATATCAAGGAGAAGATCAGAGAGAATCCATCTCCAGAGAAATCCATCAATCTGTTCCACTGTCTGAATGAACTGAATGATGATTCTCTAGTACAGGAAGTACAACATTACCTGAACAAAGGAGATCCTAGGTGTCTCAGTGGAGTCAGACTCTCTCCTGCTCAGTGGTCTGCTCTGGTGTTTGTGTTGCTGAACTCAGAAGAGAATCTGGATGTGTTTGATTTGAGTAAATATGACAGATCAGATGAATGTTTTCGGAGGCTGCTGCCAGTGGTCAAAGCATCCAGAAAAGCTGTGTAAGTGTTGTTAAAATGATTTTATAAATGTGTTACTAATTCCATAAATGTAGTTCCCCTTCAGCAACTCAAGCTGCGTTGTACGATTTGGTAACACCTATGCATTGTCCACGCTCTGAATTACGTGTATAATCAGTCCTTTGGAATGTGCGGCGTCACCGGCGGGGTAACGTCACAACCAGGAAGCTTAAAAGCACATGAAAGTGACCAGGTGACAAGTGCGTTCCTCCTTTCCCCCGATATATTACCACTCGGAGAGGACTCTTTGATACCACCAAGCCCCTGAGAACCACCTCTGCGCTTGTGGGCAAGGCCTATGCCTCAGTGGGTCAGGCCGCAGGCTGCCTGCACACCATGGTTGTGCAATGGGCCTATCAGGCCAGTCTGCTTCGGAAGCTGGACATGGGATGTCCCGGGTGGCGATGGCCCTATGGGCTACTAAGGAGACAGCTAAGGCCATTGGCCTTTCCATGATCTTTCCGACAGGGATAGGGCTGACGTCCTGGTTACCCTGCTGGTGCAGACTGGCCTGTTTGTTGATGCTGTTAATGTGGTCATCGACAGGTTTCAGGAGGCAAAAAAAACATTTGGGGACATTCCAGCAGGGCTGCTCGACTGGCGCAGGCGCAGCCCCTACCAGCACAACTCGGCACCTCCCAGCATTGTGAGGTGCAAAGAGAGAGCATCGCAATGCGCACGCTCCCCAAAAGGGACCCGGTGTGATGCTCGAGGCCGAAGCCCAAGGCCAAAAGTTCCTGACCTGGGACCACCTGGAGACCCAGCTGGGAAGGGGCGATGTGCACCGCACTATACGGTGCTTGCCCCAACCCGGCGCTCTCAGGGAGCTTGATCGTTAACCCTGCCACTCTAGGTGCTTCAGGGTGCAGCCAGCTCAGGGTGCTTCAGGGTGCAGCCAGCTCTAGCTCTAGCTCTAACACCGTCCTTGCTCTCTGCCTGGCACCATAGCAGACGTGGGGGGTTTGTTGCCTCTCAGGAGGACCCTAGAGCTGCTCCAGGGCATTGCTCCAGCTCTAGGTATGCAAAAGGTCAGTCTTGAAAGACTGATTCCCTTAAGATACTATCTGATGGCCTGGCAGACTCTGCCAGATGTGTCTCAGTGGGTCCTGCACACTGTAGACAGAGGCCATATGATTCAGTTTGGGTCTTGTCTGCCCCTTAATACGGTGAACCCACCCTGGTGGGGCCTGAGCAGGCTCTGGTCATGAAAGAGGAAGTACACACTATCTTGACAAAGGTGGCCATCAAGGTGGTCCCTCCATCAGACAGAGAGGCCGGGTTATACCGCTGGTACTTCATAGTTCTCAAAAAGGATGGTGGGTTGCGTCCTTTTACTGGACCTGCATCAGCTGAACCGCTTGCTCTTGAGACTCAGGTTCAATATGCTGACATTAAAGCCATTAATGTCATGTCCCAAATCAGGTCCGAGGACTGGTTTGTGACCATAGATTTAAAGGATGCATACTTTCATGTATCCATCCTTCAGCTCACAGGAAGTTCCTGAGGTTTTCTTTCAGGGTTGAAGCTTACCAGTATCGGGTCCTTTCATTTGGTCTTGCACATTTAAAAAGTGTGTGGATGCATTCTAAATTATATTGATGTTGGCTTGATCAGCAACCGGCTACCCGGCATCAAGATGTCGTTCTTGCCCACATGAAGGAACTGGGGTTAAGGCTGAACGCCAAAAAAAGTGTGCTTTCTGTATTACAGAGAACCACTCACTTAAGCGTCTTATGGGATTCAACCCTTATTTTGGCACATCTGTCCCCTGGTCGTGTTGAGTCCATTCTCGCGGCTGTCAAGAGAGTGAGGGAAGGCCAGTCACTCACTGTGAAGCAGTTTCAGAGACTTCTGTGTCTTATGGCAACCACTTCTAAGTTGGTTCCACTTGGCCTCTTGCACATGAGACTTCATCAGTGGTGGCTCAAGACCCCAAGGTTTTTCCAGAGGGACAATCTACTTTGTACGATCAATGTCACGCAGCGAGCAATACATGCTGTAGATGTGTGGAGAGATGCTGGGAGTTCCTGGTAGTCGCAAAACGCTTACGACAGATGCATCTCTCATGGGGCGGGGAGCGGTCATGAGTTGCTCCATTCGAAGTCTCATGGCAAGGTCTGATCTAACCTGCCTTGAGATGCTGGCCATGCTTCAAGCTCTGAGGCATTTTCTCCCAGATCTCAGAGGCCACCATGTGTTGTTCCGTACAGACAACACTTTATCGGTTTCCTAAATCAACCACCAGGGTGGTCTGCACTATTGCCTCCTGAACACGCTGGCATGCCAGACCCTTTCCTTGAAGGCATTGTAAATTCTGGGCCACTTATACCAGGAAGCAGAAGCCCTCTCGAGGCAAGGGCAGAGGCCCGTGGAATGGCAGCTCCACCCCGAGGCGGTGGAGCAAATATGGGAACAATTTTACAAAGCTCAGGTGGACCTGTTTGCATCTCAAGAGATGTTGCAAGGCTGCCCCCTCTGGTTTTCCCTAACACTCCCCAGCCTCTCTAGGGCTGGATGCCATGGAACAGGCGAGGCCGAGGCTGCACCTGTATGCCTTTCCCCCCTGTCACGCTGCTCCCGGGAGTTCTGGAGAGAGTTTGCTGGGATCGAGTCCATCTCCTCCTGGTGGCAGGCGATGGTTAGCCCTTCTCGAGTTCTGGAGAGAGTTTGCTGGGATCGAGTCCATCTCCTTCTGGTGGCAGGCGATGGTTAGCCCTTCTCGAACACCCTCCCTGAGAGCTTCCTCGCAGGAGGGATCTTCTATCTCAGGCAGGGGGCTAAATAATACACCCCGCCCAGAACTGTGTAAGCTTTGGCTGTGGCCCCTAAAGGTGGTAGAGATCATACTTCAATCCAGAGCTCCCTCCACGAGGATGTCATACACCGTGAGGTGGAGCCTGTTCACTGCATGGTGTGAACAACATTGCCTAGACCAAATTAACTGCCCAGTCGGCTCAGTGCTGGAATTTCTTTAAGAACAGTTCGCCAAAGGGTTGGCTCCGTCCACCCTGAAGGTTTACATGTCTGCAATTGCGGCCTGTCATACCCCCCTCATGGGGCAGCCATTTTCAGCATTTTCAGATTCTTCTTACAAACTGAATAACAGAGACCTGATTGGAGTAATTAATGATAATCATTATCCTAATCAGTGCAGTATCATTAGTGTTCATTTAAACTGCAGTGTACTTTTAGCTAAAACAAAAACTCAGAGTAGGACAGAATAAATTGTAGTTAATAGCTAATGGCATATAGTTAATCTTTATAGTTTAGTTCCATTAGTTAGTGCTAATGGATGAATGTATTATTTTTCAGAACAGGTTTCAAGTAATTCTGGAATTATCTGTTTAAAGAAACATGTTGGTAGGGGATCTAGAACACAAGTTGCGAGGGCTCTAATGCCGGAGTTGGGGGAATGCTAACTCCACCTAAAGCATCCACACTTCCGCTGCAGAATGTGGACTGCTCTCACACTCAATAATGCTCTTCAGACTCTGGATGCTCTCCTCTAACCCTAGGATCTCCTCTGTCAGAAATTCCACATTCGACACACTGAATAATTCAAGATTATTTCAGGGAAGAATATAAAATTTAACTGTTGATACAAACACGAAACTTGCAGCAAAAAAATAAAATAAAAAACAGCAAAATATGTTACACTGCTCATCAATGCACCCACTGTCCAGGCAAGGATCTAACATTTCTTTTTACTTTTTATGTTGCAAACTTCTGTAAGTTCCTCCCATCTCCTTACATGTTCTCTGGAGCCCCATCAGAGTGTAGATCAGGTTTTCACCTTTCTTACTGAGTCCCTTCTCCTCTGATTGCTCAGTTTGTTCATGTGGCCAGCTTTAGGAAGAGTCTTGGCTGGTTAAACAGGGATAGTTATATTTTTTTTCAAAACATTCCATTCCAAGCCAGTTCATTAGCTTTATACATATGTATCTGCACAATAACCAATTTCTCTTATAATAAACTTATAATTGAAATTATTGATTATAGAAATAATTAAATGTATTTTTTGGGTGTGTATCTGTATATGCTTTTGCAACAATGCACTAAACCACAACATAAAATAATATATTTTACTGAAATTATAGCTACTGTTATATTAAAGATCTAATGATCAGTAAAACTCTGTAAGAGAACTGTAATCACATAATTACAGAAATGATATCCCACACTCCATTTCTAATAACATTCATTAAAACCCCACCCACTTTATTAGTGAAAAAAAAATTCATTCAAATTCAGCCTTTTTATGTATATTTCCATGTTTGTAAATGTACTTTGTGCTGATCTGTGTGACACTACAACCTGCTGATGTTTACACACTGCACTGATTTTATACCTTGATTGTGTGTGTGTGTGTGTGTGTGTGTGTGTGTGTGTGTGTGTGTGTGTAAGAGATGTCAATGTTCTGACATATCATGATTTTTCTCCAAGGCTGTATGGGTGTAATGTGACAGAGGAAAGCTGTAGAATTCTGTCCTCAGTTCTCAGTTCAAACTCCTCCAGACTGAGAGAACTGAACCTGAGTAACAATAAACTTCAGGATTCAGGAGTGAAGCTGCTCTCTGCTGGACTGGAGAATCCACACTGTACACTGGAGATACTGAGGTCAGATCATCACTTACACACTGTGCTTATTCAATTCAATTCAATTCATTTTTATTTGTATAGCGCTTTTAACAATGAACATTGTCTCAAAGCAGCTTTACACAGATAGTGTGGTGATTAAAAGTGAATATGTTCTTTATAAGAAAGTTTGTCCCTGATGAGCAAGCCGGTGGCGACTGTGGCAAGGAAAACCTCCCCGAGATGGCATAAGGAAGAAAACTTGAGAGGAACCAGACTCAAGAGGGAACCTCATCCTCATCTGGTTTGCACCGAATGTCCATTTGTAGCAGATGTTGCGGGGTACAGTGATGTTGATCGGAAGCGAAAAGTAGTCCTGAGTCAGTGTAGGAGACTGTTGATATTAACTACAGTCCAATCCATCATCAAGGCTTGACTAAAAGGCTTTACTTAATAGATATGTAATTTTTGGAAGATTATTAATAAAACGCGCTGCTGTAACTGACGTGAAAGTGTTTAACACGGTAACGTGGTGAGGTAGTAATGCAATGACTGAGGCAGATTTTAAAAGAGATGGCATACTGGTCTGAAATAGCTTCAGATAGTGGATATTGACTACGTTTTTTATTTTTAATCCAAATGTTAACAACAAATCAAGAGTGTCACCACTATGAGTGGGTCCTATAACATTCTGATTAATTCCAACTGAATCTAGAATGGACACAACTGCTGTTCTTAAGGAGTCTTCCTGATTATCAATATTAAAGTCACCAACAATTAATGCTTTGTCTAAAGAAGTAGCTAAATTTGTGATGAAATCTGCAAATTCTATGAGAAAATCAGAGTAGGGCCCTGGGGGTCTATAAATAATAATTAGTGGAATTGACTGACTGGACCTGCTTTTGGACACTGAATATTTTATGCTGGTGTAAAGAACTTCAAATGTTTTACATTTGTGTTTAGTCTTTTGTGTGACGCTTAGATTATTATTATAAATAGCTGCAACTCCGCCTCCTCTGCCATTTAGACAGGGTTGGTGTATGTAACTATATCCAGGAGGACTCACTTCATTTAATGCTAAATATTCATTCGGTTTAATCCACGTTTCTGTCAAACACATTATTTTAAATTCCTGGTCGGTAATAATTACGTTTATAGTAAGCGCTTTTGACGTGAGATATCTAATATTCAGCAATCCTATCTTTAGATCAGAGGTGCTGGCTGTGCGTTCTGTCCTATTTAATTTAATGTTAATCAGGTTACTTAAACTGACTTTCTGAGAATTCCTAACTTTTGGTTTCGCACAGGGGACAGACACAGTCTCAATTTGGTGGATCCTGAGTGACGACTCTGTGCAGCTAGCAGCTCGGTTTAGCCTGTCTGTCTGCTCCCTGGCCTTGGCTCTGAACAGTCACTTGTTAACTAGTGCTGTTCTGAGACTATGACCTATACTACAAGAAATCAGAGCAGCACCTTCCAGAGTGGGATGGATACCGTCCCGCCTTAACAAGCCAGCTTTGCCATCAACATTGCTCCAATTATTTATGAAGCCCACATTGTTTTTGGAGCACCAATCGGACATCCAGCAGTTAAGCGACCATAACCTGCTGTAGGCTACATCGCCACGTTGCATTGGGATGGGGCCAGAGCATGTTACTGCATCGGACATTGCCTTCGCTAATTTACACACCTCTATAATATTACTCTTGGTAACCTCTGACTGTCGAAGGCGTATATCATTAGCTCCTGTGTGAAAAACTATCTTAGAGAACCTATGCTTTCCTAAGAACCTAAGCTGACCTGCTATGTCCGGCACCCTGGCTCCCGGTATACACATAACCTGTCCTGCTGGTGCCCCTAAAGGTCTAGCGGGCCTCAGAATAGAGTCTCCTAAAACCAGAGCTCTTTAAGGTTTCTCAGCGGGTGCTTTACTGAGGAGAGCAAACCTGTTGGACACGTGAAGTGGAGAGGAATGGTGCTCCCGTGGCCGAGCCTTAGCCTTAGCTTTGGCTTTGCGAGTATGCCGCTGAGCCGTCACCCACTCGCCCCGCTGCGAGGGCTCTAATGCCAGAGTCAGGGGAATGCTAACTCCACCTAGGGCATCCAGACTTTCCCCTGCAGAACCTGGACTGCTCTCACACTCACTACTTCTCTCTAGACTCTGAATACGCGCTCCTCTAATGCTAAGATCTTCTCTGTCAAAGAGAAAACTAGCTTACACTTCTCACAGATAAAATTATCGCTAACAACGGAGAAAGACTGACTAAACATGTCGCACTTCACACACTGAATGAACTGGATGTTCGCCATAGCGGAGAAATGACGTACCTTAATGTGATTACTGTAGTGTGTGTTCATAGTTCTGGTGGGAAAGGTCTCCACTCACTGCTTTCAAACCCTCAAACAGGGAATAAAGCGCTCTTCCGAAAGCAAAAAGAGACGAAATGGAGCCAACGGAAAGTAAAGGATGCAGCTTAGTTTATGTGATTGTCATTATTATAGTATAAATTATAAACCTAATAACAGTAAAATGAAGTGCAAAAAGTCAGCAGAATCAACAGAATATTCTATTTTACTCTATTTTAATTATCATTGATACAATTCACTGTATCCTTATGTTGGCAAATTATATATGCATTGTGGGTTATAGATAGTTATGTAGGGAGTGAAATATAAGGCTATAAATAATGTTTTGCAACTTAAATAAGATCTGGATATAATATTGTGAAAACAGTGTCCTTGAAAAATCTGCACAGCAGTTGTGATGTAGTGTGTAGAGAGAGATGAAATGCACTGTTTAATCTGCTGTGGACAGTTTATGATTTTCACCTGCCGCTGTTCAATAAATCAAGTGTTGTGATCTCCTGAGGTCCTTGTCAGTATCCTTCCTGCAGTGGTAATAAACTGATATTCAGAACATATCCAAGAACCCAGGAACAGGTGCAGGGTAAGAACTGTCAAGCTAGAGTATAACCCCATGTGTGTGTGCAGATAGATCGATAGAAAGATGAACATCATTGACTCTGAATCCCTCATTGGAAAGAAACTAAATAGTTACAAACGTTTATTTCTGTAAAGCAGCTTTGTGACAATGTCCACTGTTAAAAGCATTGTACAAACAAAATTTAGAGAAAGAGAAAACAAGGTAAACAACAAAAGAACAAAGCACCACAGACAATGTATAGTTACATTCAATTACACCCACCTATGACAGATAAATCAATCAATCAATCAATCAATCAATCAATCAATCAATCAGTCAGTCAGTCAGTCCTGGAATATTGCAAAAGCTGAAGCTGATGGTGTTTTGGTTCTTGTGCTTTTAGTGCATTTAGATGTTTCTGCTGCATTTACACTACAGAGAACAACACTTCCTGAACAGCTGGAGAATATTTGCTCTTTCATAAACTAGTTTTCTACATTTAACATCATGTTTTGGACATTGGGCTTCACAGGTTTGTGGTTACTCAGGTGTGTCCTCTACTCACAGATAGAAATTATATTTGTGCAGAGTTGCTGATGCTGAGAAGTGTGTGTGTGTGTGTGTGTGTGTGTCTTTAAAATCTCGATTTTTACAATAATTTCTCTTCCAGTCTGTGTTGGTGTAATCTCACAGAGGAAAG
>JAAIIK010019657.1:7746-26191 GCA_014706435.1 Silurus glanis | reverse complement strand
TGTTTCTGTCTGTCTTTGTTTCTGTGTGTGTGTGTGTGTGTGTGTGTCTGCGTCTCTGTCAATCTGTATCTTTCTGTGTCTCTCTTTCTGTCTGTCTCTCTTTTGTGTTTCTGTCTGTCTGTGTCTCTTTATTTGTCTCTATGTTTCTGTCCATCTGTGTCAATGTTACTGTCTGTGTCTCTGCCTGTGTTTGTTTCAGTCTGTCTGTGTTTCTCTGTGTGTGTGTGTGTGTGTGTGTGTGTGTGTCTTTGCGTCTCTTTCTGTCTGTGTCTTTCTGTCTCTTTTGTGTTTCTGTCTGCCTGTGTTTCTTGTTCTGTCTGTCTGTGTCTCTTTTTCTGTTTGTGTCTCAGTTTTGTGTCTGTTTCTGTACGTATGTGTCTCTACCTGTGTCTCTGTTTTTGTCTGTCTGTGTCCCTGTTTCTTTTTGTGTCTCTGTTTTTGTCTTTTTGTGTCTCTGTTTCTGTCTGTCTCTCTTTTGTGTCTTTTTCTGTGTGTGTCTCTCTGTCTCTGTTAATTTGTGTCTTTATGTGTCTTTGTTTCTGCCTGTGTCTCTGTTTCAGTGTGTGTCTCTAACTGTCTGTTTCTTCCTCTCTCTCTCTCTCTCGCTCTCTCTCTCTCTCTGTTTCTGTCTCTGTTTCTGCCTCTTTCTCTGTGTCTCACTTTCTGCCTCTCAGTGTGTCTCTGTGTGTGTGTATGTGTATTATACACGCATGGTTGCTCACTCTGCCTGCTGGCAGGTTCCTGCTCTTTCCTCCTCTTACACTTTCTCTCACTCTAATGCCTGGGGAAGGGAGGGGGAGGTCACACCTAGGGTCAAAGGTCATGCTGTAAAATCTAACCCTCTTTCTAAATTGAAATGACGTTTGAGTCGAGTCAATAACAGTCTGTCAGGCGTTGTCATGCTCAGGACCTGGTTTGTGTTTGCGTTAATGTCGACTAATACATGTGTAATTACTGATAGGACCAGGAGCCACACTGCACAACAAACAGCGACCAGACTGCTGATGATGTTACTGATATGTTTGTTATTTAAAATATCCTTTAAAGCAGACTATAGTTTTAAGGTTTTTACACTGATGTGAAATGAAAGAAAGTTCATAAAAATACAGGGTTACGCAGGGAAACGGAAAATGTCCCATTGACGTTCAAATGCACAAAAAAAAATGCAAAATACATTTAATGATGAATTGTATTGTAGAGGTTTTGCAATTAACGATGGTAATCAATATTCATTCAATGTCTTAAAGCTAGCATCAGGAAGGTCTTGTCCATTTCTCCGTAAACACCTGCCGTAAAAATATGTGCAGAACAATGTGCAAAAGAGAACCGTATACAAGAGTGTACTCGTAAATATAAACACAAACTGTGAACGCAAAATTCCTGCAAAACAGCAACAGCAACTATCGAGTTGATCGAGCAGATGTTCTCGATATTCAGACGAGGTTTTTGCAGGAGTTGTCCTCATGATGGCAGCTCAAACAGCCTCAATATGAATTTTTTAAGGCTGAACTTGTTTCTTTGATATGAGCAGACTGGACAAGATCGCAACTGGTAGTAACGTCGAAATCCCCTTTGTGATGCACTCGCACTATTACCATACTTCTTATAAAAGGTTTTACAGAGAAAGCTCATAGCGCACCACTCCACTGCTCCATTATAACTAATGACAAGGGGGCTCCTAGATGCGCTCGCACTGATTCCTGACTATTGCCGATGCCTGAGGATCGCCAAAATTCCCCCTTTCCCTGTGCCACCCTGTATATATGTATATATACAAAACATATCGGTTGTTTCCACAGCATGCATCTCTAACAGTCATCAATAAAGCAGATTTTTTTATTCAGTTTATATAATCCTGGTTTCCCTTCACCATCACAAGCAACAATATATTTTGTCTAATTAACTTTGAGGAAAAGTAAACTAGAAGCATTTTTTTGTTTTTATTATTATTATTTTTTTTTACAGATTTTCTGCAATAGAACTGCATTTGATTTGCATCCAGTTTAACAACAACTTTGTGTGAGGCTTCATCACACCAGCCTGTGAAGGTTGTAGCTCGGTTGTTAAGGCATTAGACTTTGGATCGGAAGGTCACGAGTTCAAATCCCAGCACCACCAAGTTGCTACTGCTGAAACGTTGAGCCAGGCTTTAAACCCTGCTCGGTTAAACTGCTTGGTTGTAAGTCACTGAAAAACGGCATCTGCCAAATGCCATTAATGTAAATAGCTGTTGTTGATTTGTTTTTCATTATAACATGACATTATGTGCATTATTTCGTTCTCATCTGTATAACCTTCCACTTTTAGGCGGTGTTTCTCAGTGTTCCTGCTTTTGCTCCCCCCCTACACACACAACAATGTTGTATTGATTTCATTTGCTAAGAAGATCTGTTTATATCATAGCTAATGTCACCAGCAGGGGGTGCTGTCTGACACCTCTAACACCTGGCCATAAGATTCGCGTGCACTTTTTCTACTCATTCTACATTTAGGAGCGGTTCGAAATCCCTCCAATCTTCTGGGAAGATGTTCCACTAGATATTTGGAGTGTGGAGATTTGTGAAGATTCGCTCAGTCTCGAGGGTGCTAGTAAACTCAAGTTACTGATGTGGGTGAGGTGAGGAGGTCTGGGGTGCGGTCAGCGTTCACATTTATCCTGAAGGTGTTCAGTAGGGTTGAGGTTTGAGGTCTGAGCTCTATAGCAGGAAATCTTCCACTCCAAACCATGTAGAGCATATCTTCATGGAGCCGGCTTAGTGAGGTGAAGTGAAAATTAGGTGCTACCGCATCCAAAGAAGTCCTATACAATTGAGCACATCACTTTGTGGTAACAGTTTCAGGAAGCACCACAATATAGCTGGAAAAGTCAGGTGTCCTAATACTTTTGTGTTTAGAATGTATCATAAAAGCTCAAGGACGGCTGAAAGTAGCAGACGATGGCGTGACGAGATGGCGTGTCGAATTCTTTTGAATTATTGAACAGGGTTTTTTTTTGTCATCGTTGAGATGATGGCGATTGCGTAACCCGTGAGTTTTACCTGAAGAGTTTGACTGAAGGCAAAGTATAATTCCTAATAGTCAAGATAAATGGGTGAATAATAAGCTGAGAGACGTGAAGGAGAGAGAGAGAAAGAGAGAGACAGCTGTGACGGTCACCTTGTCATTATGTTTTCTCTTTTTTTTTTTTCCATCCCGGAGTGATGGATTGTCGTTGTCCCGTGACCCTCTTGTTCAGTGCCATGTCTGGACGCAAAGCCTTAAAAGAGGTCTGAGAAATCGGACGCTAGCTGCGTGTCAAAGGAGACCAAATCCCACAATAAAAACAAAAACACCGCCACATTTGACACCCGTCTCACTTCCTAAAACTCTGACCGAGTGATCGAGACCTTTAGAGTTCTCGCTGAGAGTCCGTGTGAGGATTTAACATTTTCTTTTTGAAGGTAATTCTTTCACAAGGACAATTTTACTGGCCCTGTTTAGAAACTCTCCGTCTTGTTGTACAGAGTTGTTACGTCTGAGATTTGCAGTACAATCCCACTTGTTTATAAAAGACACATTCCTGCTGTCTGAATGCCTTGACCCTCATCGTTAGCTCTTGTTTTGCTTTTCTGCTCCATCTCTTTCCGCAAATACCTCCTTGAAAGCTATTTCGAATTTTTTTTTTCTTCAGTTCCCTTTCTTTTCTTTGGCCTTTTTTCCGCTTCATTTTTTATGTTTATTTTTTTTACCCCTTTCTTTTCAATAATGTTTGTAGATGTGCTTAGCCCCCTCCCACTGATGCCCGATCTTTCTCACAAGAACGTTTTTTTCCCCTTCGTTCAGCGAGACTTTTGCTAACCTGGAGAGACTCAGCAGTGCACTTCTTTTTGAGGAGGGATTCAAAGCCGAACGCTAAACACTGTCACATGCCTCTGGGTAAATACGAGCATGTTTTCCCAACAAAATCCAGATATTTCCTGCGTCTTGGCCGTCTCCGTTCCAGCATTAATATAGAATTAATACACTTGGGGACATGCTGTTAAAGTAAAATGATCAATGTTACCACATCAATGTTGAATATTTTTATATCAGCAGTTTCTCATTACAATTTTTATCTGTTTATAATTGCATTTAATCATGTGGAGAATCCTTACGACAAGTTAGTCCCTGATGTAGAAGCTACAACCTGTTGTCCCCTCACATCTTTGGTGCGAGTCCTCATGAATAAGCGGTCAGTACAGAAACCGTAACACTGTATGCCGGAGTGAGAACTTTTTGATGAATTTGTCATTATTCAGAGGTCTGTAGTAAGAAGTGGAGATGATGATTGATCATAGAGCTTATTAATTCTTTAACGAGCTTTTAGTTCTTCACAGATGAGATTAAATGTGGAGGGAAGTACTGGTGGCGTTTGATTGATGGTGGGATATTGAGATTGTTTAGTGCGGTTCTTAGTAGCTTGCTACCAATCTCTTATAGTAATTACACATAAACGTTTATTTCTCATAGGGCTTAGGATGAATCCATATAGAATTATCGTGATAAATGACAATTTTCTTGCCATTTTTTTTCCCCAGTTTAACGGTACTGAATAGATTCCATTGATTTAACGTCTGCCTTTTTTTTTTTTTTTTTTACATTTCTTTCATGCTTATAAAGACAAAGATTGTCAAATTCAGTTTAATATTTTTTGTGCTTATTTTAAATAATATAATGCAAACTTAAGCAACATATTCAGACAATCTATATAGAACATGGTGATTATTGAGTTTAGGGCTACAGTTGACAAAGTGGGTAAGGCTCTGGGTTACTGATCAGAAGGTCATGGGTTTAAGCCTCAGTATTGCCAAACTGCCACTTTTGGGCCCTTTAACAAGGCCCTTAACCCTCTATGCTGCAGGGGCACTGTGCTATACCAGTATAAAGCACCTTGACAATTGCCATGACCAGTTTTGCACTCGTGTCACTGATAAATAGACGTCATGATGAAATAATGATAAATTCCTAGTTCGATAAACAAAATCGAACTTTCTGACTGTATTACACAGTTCAGATCAAGTTATTTCTATAGCGCTTTCACAATGGACATTGTCTCAAAGCAGCTTTACAGAATGTAAGAATTACAGAACAAAATTTTCTTATTTAAATTAGGCCTGAGACGATTCCTCCGGTAACTCGAGTAACCCGGCAAATTATTTGACTACACACGCCACATTGTGTTTCCTTACGGACCGTTATTACTGACGCACCACCCGCTAAACTCTAAAATCGGAATTGCGAGAAAACAAGTCGGAATTATGAGAAATAAACTCGGAATTGCATGAAGAAAAGTCGGAATTATGAGAAATAAACTCGGAATTGCATGAAGAAAAGTCGGAATTATGAGAAATAAACTCAGAATTGCGAGAAAAAAAGTTGGAATTATTAGAAATAAACTCGAAATTAGGCTTTTTTTATGTGGAGGAAAAGGGCTTACATAGGATTCAGGCCAAATGAAACAACAAAGTTTTCAAAGTTTGGGATTATTTCAGACTAAAACATAAAGAAAACACCGTACAGTGTGTATTTTTTGTTTGTTTTTTTTATATAAGAGAAATCTGAAATGTATTTATTTTTTAATTTATGATTTGCATTTTGATGTAAAATGGCAATTGAATGCGCTAATTGGAATTAGTTTTCACAGACATTCTCGCGCGCAATTTCAGCAATAAAATGTACATTTTTCCTAAAAGAAATGAAATTACTTATTCGTTTTAAGAGAGAGTTTAAGTTTTGAAGCTCTTTAATTAAGAAAAAATACATCTTATCCGATTTCACGATTAATCTGTAGAATACTTGATTACTAAAATAATCGAAAGCTACAGCTCTAATTTAAATGAATGTGTATTTATCCCTGATGAGAAGCCTGTGGTGACTGTGACAAAGGGAAACTCCCATAGATGGTATGAGGAAGAATCCTTGAGAGAAACCAGACTTAAAAGGGAACCCATCCTCATTTGGTGACACTAAGAATGTGATTTATTAATCATTAAAACAAACGTTACAAAAACTGATAATGAATTGAGAGTTGTGAGGGAGAGAAAAGCTTTGAGAGTTACCTCTCTCTTTTTTTTTTGTGTGAAAGTTGTTGTCCCATGACCCATGATTTATAATCATACACTAAAGTCTATTTTCTATAGAAATAAAATGAAGTTGAATAATTGTGAAATGTTTTGGAAGAGCGACTGTTCCTTGGTTGCGATTATTTGGTCGTAATTTAATGTTTAAATGATTTTTATTGATATGATTTTTTTTTTTTTGAGTTTCTATGTGAACCTAAAATACTTCATTGAATTGACTAATGTTTTTGTGTGGAGATATTTTTTTGTCACTTTCTCTCCCCTAGTGTGTATTCCACATTGTTTGTAACCTTTCTGAATAAGATGAGGGTTATAATAGTCCTGTAGTGTTAGCTGGCTCTGAGTGCGAGATCGGTTAAGCTTCGTGTTGAGGATTTGCTAATGACCGCATGGCCGTGTATCTGCTTTTTAACGTGATCATGATTTAAGGAAACGTATTTCTGCTTTAAGGGCTAAGATCTTGAGACGTAAAACCGCCCTTTAGAGGTAAGCGCGACATGAGATAAATACGGTAATATTTCTTTTAATATGTAACCTTAAAAAAAATGACCTTGATGCAGAGATATTCACAATGCAGAATTTTATTTCTGCATGTGTTCAGGGGCAAAATCCAGTCATTGTGCTGAGGTAAGCAGGGTATCGAGGGGTAAAAAATAGGCAGAGGAGATGGAAAAAGAGACAGCAGGCTATGAGGAGAGTGATAAAGAGGGAGGAAAGGGAGAAGAAAGCAAAACGAGAGGTAAGGATAGACGGTCACACCACACTGAGAAGATAAGATGGCTGGTGGAGATGGTGTGTGTGTGTGTGTGTGTGTGTGTGTGTGTGTGTGTGTGTGTGTGTGTGGCACATTGCACAGTCAAGCAAGTTTCACCTTGATGATCAAAAATCAAATGCAAGCTCTACCTGGCGATAAATTTGTGTAAAAATTAAAGAATGAAACACGTGATGCGATTCGACATACAAAAACATTCAAATTGCTTTGACTACATCTGCATTGATTATTTGTAATTATATTTATTTGCCAACAAGAATGATTTTGTAATTTCAGGTTATTTTTATTATTGTGGAACATCCATGATTTCTTTTTTTATTTGGTTAATTAAAAAAAGTCTCAATCTTGAAGACTTTCCTGTGGAGAAAAACATACTGACTGGTACAAACCCCTGACACTGGAGCCATAACGTTTATTTAACGTTTGTAGTTCTTTTTGTTAAAAAAATAAATAAAAATCTTAGAATACGAGAATAAAGTTGTAATATTTTGGAAAAAGTTAAAATTATGAGAACAGAGTCTAAATAATTTAACCCCAGACACCGGCTGAAGGACGTCCCCTTCAGGGTTGATTTCTTTGACCATCATCCCCATAGTTTTTTGAGAAACAACATCTTTACGTTCTTAAAAATCCCATAATTGTTTTTTTTAAATCAGATAATGAAATAAAATCTCAACAAGATGGACTTCTGATTGGAAGGTTGTGTGCTGATGAGCACTTTTGGGTTTCTAATTGTTTTAGAAGTAAAGCGGGAAAGAGGGAGGGACAGAAAGCAAAAGACAGAATATTGTGTGAGAGAGAGAGAGAGAGAGAGAGAGAGAGAGAGAGAGTGTTAGATTTTTTTACTCTTTTATATTACATAAAAGACTATATATATATATATATATATAAAACATTAAATAGACATTAATAAAACAAGGCAATGACAGTTAAAAGATGGGGGTTGGTGTAATCGTTTAGCCGAGCTCTGGTGCAAAGTACAATTCTTTTTCTTTTAAGAAACAAAGAGCTTTTCCACAACACCACACTGCCTCAAACATCTTCAGATCCCCCATACTCTCGTAGAAGTTAAAATCAACAACAATCCTGGATTTTGTAAGCCTGGAGAAGATTCTAATGGCATCGCAGTCAGTGTTTTGAACTATTTTGTTTTTTCTGCTCAGGTATATTGCCATTTTTGCTTGACCAAAAATAAAATTAATCAACTGACACATAAACCTGTCTCTCCTGCTGTACCTAAAACCCAGAATAAAACACTGTAGAGTAAAAGTCACATTAAAGGAACTTAAAATGCCTTTTAAGAACTCAAAAAAAGACTGCAACCTGGAGCATTGAGTAACAGCATGAAAAACAGTTTCTCTCTGTGAACAGAACGGACAGTCTTGTAAAACATTGGGGTTTAAAACAGAAAAAAAAGAGTTCACAGAGATAATGCAGTGTAAAATCCTCCACTGGAGGTCGGCAGCTTTTTTAGGCAATGGTGGTTTGTACAGTGCCCTCCACTCTGGTGTAATATCATTGTTAAAACCAAAAAAATTCCTCCACTGGGTGTCCACCCTCCCACTCACTTTTTTCTTGTTTAAAACTTTAACACAGGCCCTGTAGAGCAGCTTCCCCGTCACTGTTCCAAAGTTCATCTCCCCTTCACCCCTGCACTCCAGAAGGGGGCCACCACATCCGTCAAGGTCAGGAGTGATGTCCAGCTGAGGAAAGGGTTCCTCCTCTGCAGGACCGCTCTCGCCGATTTTATAGTCCTTCAGCTGAGCACGCTCCTCTGCTGTTAACGTAGACCTCCATCAATGCAGGAGCTGGTTAGCGATGCGCAGGGACCGTAGTCCTATACGTGCAGCCAGGTCCTCCCCTCTTGACAGGTCCGTCCCTGCAACGTTCACCAGCTGACGATCCTCGAGGCGATCATGGCTCTGGACAGTGTGGGGGTGGTCGCACCGGAGACGTCCAGCCGACTCCCATTGACCATGGGCTCCTCCAGCAGCCAGTGTAGTGTTCCGCAGCCCTTTTCCTTTTTCTAAAAAAAGTCCATATTTTTAAAAGTCCGCGGTAAAAGAGTGGTAATCCAGTAACATTCAGTGTGCCTGTGTCCGTTAAAAACAAAGTGCTGTCCAGCCCCAGTCCTCCTGCCATGTGCAAAAGTCCACTGGCTGCTGTCCTCCACACCAGGTTCCTGGGCCCGGTTAAGAGTCTCTGGATAAACTGGAGGCGAAAAGCCGCTGTCCTGCTGGCGAGATGGACCAGCCCTTGCCCCCCCTTCCTCCTTGGGCAGATGGAGGACGCTCTGCGGAATCCAGTGCAGACCATCCCAGAAGAAGTCAACGAGCAGGGCCTGGATGTTCGCTAGCAGGTTTGGCGGTGGATCCACACACGCCAGCTTGTGCCACAGAGACGACGCTGCCAGGTTGTTTATCACCAGCGTTCGCCCCCTGTAGGACATCTTTGGAACCAGCCGCTTCCACCTGCTCAGTCTGCCCTTGATGTGCTCTACAGTGCCTTCCCAGTTTTTATTTAAAAACTCCTCACTCCCCAGGTAGACACCCAAGTACTTAAAACCTCCTTTTTTCCACACCAAACCTCCTGGGAGTGTCGGCTCCCCACCTCCCCACTCCCCAACTAAAACTGCTTCACTTTTTCCCCAGATCAGACTGGGTTCCCACCATTACTGCCAAGTCATCTGCATATGCTGACAGGTAAAGCGAAGCATTGGCACGTGAAATATTAAAACCAGAAAGAGAACTCCTTAGGTTGATTAAAAGAGGTTTGATTGCAAGAGTGTACAGCATTCCTGACAGCGAACAACCCTGCCTGATCCCTCTGTACACTCTAAAAGGAGCACATAAACCACCATTAACCTTCAGCATACTCTCAATCCCACTGTACAGCACCCTGATCATGGCTATGAAACCAGGGTTGAACCCAAAGCTTTCCAGCACCTTCCACAAGTATTCATGCTCAACCCGGTCAAAAGCCTTTTCCTGATCTAGGAAAATCAGACCAGTCTTTAAGCCTAATAGCCTGGAGACGTCCAAAATGTCACGAATTAAGTAAACGTTATCAAATATCGACCTGCCAGGCACACAGTACGTCTGGTCATGGTGAATGATCTGCTCCATCACCTTCGTCAGTCTCAAAGCTAATGCTTTTGACAGCAGCTTGCAGTCAGTGCACAGTAGCGACACCGGGCGCCAGTTCTTCAGCTGGGTCAGGTCTCCCTTTTTTGGCAACAGGGTCAAGACGGCCCTCCTGCAGCTTGACGGTAGCTGAACACCTCTCACACTCTCTCTCAGAACCTCCAGCACGTCCTGCCCTATTACTTCCCAGAATGCCTTGAAGAACTCGACAGGGAGACCATCTATTCCTGGCGCCCGCCCATTCTTCATGCCTTGGAGAGCCTCCTGAAGCTCAGACAGTGACAGCTCCCTGTCCAACTCTCTGGCCACTGACTCTGTGAGCTTAGGCAGATCTTTAAGGAGGCTCTCTTCCACCACCTGTGCCCCTGACCTCTCGCTGCTATACAGCTTCGAATAGAAGCTGACTGTCTGCTGGCGAATTTCAGAAGGCTCTGATATGAGATCCCCTGATTCTGTTCGCACAGCATGCATAAACCTTTTCTGTCCATTCTTTTGCTCTAAACTGAAGAAGAACTTAGAAGGAGCATCCATCTCAGTGACGCTTCTAAAGCGTGATCGGACCAGTGCCCCCTGTACTGCAGTGTCCAACAGGTCGTTCATTTTGGCTTTTTTGTTTTTGAGGGCTTCAATATGCCCTCGATTTCCTGTGGCCTCCAAACGTTGGAGTTCCACTGTCTCTATCTCCAGAGCTTTCAGAGATCTGGCAATGTCTCTTGTGACATTGAGACTGTACTGTTGACAGAAAATTCTAATTTGTGCCTTGATTACATCCCACCATTGCTGTAGGGAGTTAAAAGCTGCCTTTTCACGTTTAAAACAATTCCATAAAAAAATAAAAGACTCTCTAAAATTAGCATCTTCTAAAAGTGCGGTGTTAAAATGCCAGTAGGCACTCTTAGGTTTAACATTCTTTCTAGTGATGGTGCACTGGACCATACAGTGATCTGAGATGCCTACTGGAAAAATAAAACATTTCGTAAAATAAGCCAGTTGATGCTTAAAACAATAAAATCGATCTAACCTCGCCAGGGAGAGCGTGTTGTCGATGGAGTGAGCCCACGTGTACTGCCTCTGTTCTTTATTAAAATTTCTCCATATGTCACAAAGATCGTGGGCCTCCACCATCTCCCACAGGTGCTTATGGGAAGGTGTATGAGGTTCTGCATGATTCCTGTCTATATTTTCAGCTGTACAGTTAAAATCCCCACCCAAAACTAAAAACTCTGCAGTGCTGCAGTTTAAAATAACATCGTTAAGTTTGTGTAAAAACGTCATTCTCTCCACTGCACTGGTGGGAGCGTACACACAGATAAAAACAAAAACCTCATTCTCATAGAAAGCATTTACTTTTAAAAGCCTCCCGTTCAAAATGTCTTCCACCGCGTAAGAAACAGGAATAAAATTACGAGTAAAAAGCAAGGCAACACCACCACTAAGCGACGTGCTGTGGCTTAAAATCACCAACCCGTCCCACTCCTTCACCCAATCAGCAGCATTACTGCTGTCGCTGTGGGTCTCCTGCAACATGACCACATCAACACGCTTCTGTTTAATGAGCTCATACAACTTCGCTCTCTTTGCGTGTTCCCTTGCTCCATTTATGTTAAAACTCGCAATCTGGATTCCTTCCATTAAAATTAAATATAGATAAAAACATATAAATGGTAAAAAAAAAAAAAAACACTTCAAAGTAAAAAAACACCGCACACTTTATCAATCTTCGTCAGAGTTCTCCTTATTGACCTTCGTTATCAGCTTCTTTAGCCGGAATATCTCTTGCTCGGTGAAGGAACCCTCTCTTCTAAATGTTTAACATCGTAAATAAATTGTTTACGGTTTGGGAAGAACTCCTCAACTGAAATATTCTTTTGCCACTTTGTGGTTCTTAAAAACTCCTTTATATCTTTAGCAGTATACAGAACATCTAGTGCTTCCTCCTGAGACTCCTGACTAAACACAGAATCAGACATGCCATCATCACTGTCTGAATCAGCTTCATCTGCCTTCACCTCAGTTTTGGCCTGTTTTTTCCTCGTTTCTTCCTCTTAGTTGGTACTTTGAAAAGAGGCTCTTCCATCTCCACGTCTCCCCCGTCCCCTTGCACTGGTGTAGTGACTGGTGCCTCCTGGCGACAGCTCTGCACCCCTGTGCCTGCCTCTGCCAGCGCAGGCAGCTCCAGCACTGCTCCAGAGTCCACTGTGACTCTCCCAGTTTCACTCGGTTCCTCCTGCTCCGTTTCAGCCAAGCAGGGCTTCCCCGGGACCGGTTCCGCCGAGCAGGGCTTCTCCCGGTCCGGTTCTGCCGAGCAGGGCTTCTCCGGGTCTGGTGCAGCCGAGCAGGGCTTCTTTGGGCCCGGTTCAGACGTGCAGGTCTTTTCCGGGCCCGGTTCAGCCGAGCAGGGCTTCTTTGGGGCGGGTACGTCACTAGTGGGGCTCTGGGCTACAGGCTGAGCTTGGGGCTCGCACTCCCTAGGCCCTGGTGCAGCAGCAGTTACGGGGCTTTCAGCAGCAGGCCGAGCTGAAGCCGCAGGGGGGAACGACTCCAGCAGGTTCAGCTGCTTCCTGCCCCAGTCGCTTGGAGACACCGGGGTCACTCTGTCTTTCGGGACAGGCGCGCACAAGATGTCCAATCTGACCACATCTAAAACATTTTATGTCTGCATCGGTGGAAACAAAGATGCTATAATTGAACCCATCAATCCTGAACTTGAAAACCATATTCAGTTCCTCAACACCTTCATTCAAGACCATAAAAACCATCCTCCTAAAGGACACCAAGTGTCTAATCCGTGGGGACTTACAGCCGAGGGGGATTTTTTTCATGGGGGAGACGGTTCGCCCGTATCGAGACAGCTCTTTAAGAATCGCCTCATCACTAATGAAAGGAGGGACATTAGATAACATGACTTTCTTAGCAGGAGAACTGAGGGGAGAAACCAGTATACATTCATTATTTAACACAATTCCCTTCTGAACTAATTTGGTCACTTTATGGAGACTATTCAGAAAAACAACAATGGCACTGTTCATTCTGGAGGCAGAGACAATATTCTCACACCCCACCACATTACCAATAGCCAACACACACTCCTCTACACTCGCACCACACACCACCCGCACACCGTGCCGGCGAGACAAACTTTCAAACACCCTCGCGCTCGAAGACGCCATGCTAAACACTCACTCACTCTCTCACGCACACACACACACACACACACACACACACACACACACACACACACTAAATATTTCCTAGATGTTTAAGGAAAAATTAGCGAAGAAAAAACGCCGCTCTCGTGCTCTACACGCCACGCTCACCTTTCCCCCGCGCATGCGCAGAGAGAGAGAAAGAAAGAAAGACAGAAATAAAGAGAGAAAAAAGAAAGTCAACGGCAGAAATAATAAACAAAAAGAAAGAAAGTAAAAGACAGAAATAGGTAGAGAGAAAAAAGAAAGTCAACGGCAGAAATAATGAAACAAAAAGAAAGTGAAAGACAGAAATAACGAAACAAAAAGAAAGTGAAAGAGAGAAATAGGTAGAGAGAAAAAAGAAAGTCAAAGGCAGAAATAACAAAACCGAAAGAAAGAAAGAAAGGAAGGAAGGAAGGAAGGAAGGAAGGGAAAGGCAAAAATAGAGAATGAAAATAGAAAAAAGGGAAAGGCACAAATAAAGAGAAAAAAAGAAAATCAAAGGCAGAAATAATGAAAGAAAAAGAAAGTGAAAGTCAGAAATAGGGAGAGAAAAAATAAAGTAAAAGGCAGAAATAGGGAGAGAAAGAAAGAAAGAGAATGATAGGAAGAAGGAGAAAAAGAAAATGAAGGACAGAAAGTGAAATGGAAATAGATGATAAACACAAGCTAAACAAGTGAGAAAGTAAGTAAATAAGAGATGAGAAACTGATGAATAGAGGAAATTGAATAAAAGTGAATAAACGAAAGAGGATAGACAGAAGAAGAGAACAAAAGAAATAAGATGAAGCGATATGGGCGAAAAAAAATCCCCTGTCAACAGAACCTGCATTTTCTCTCTTTCCCTGAATAAATGTGTTTGTGTTCAGTTTATTCCTGGAAGGATTGTCCTTCTTTCCCTCTGTTTTCTCCTCAATTTACTCATTACTATAAATTCCCTCCCTCCAGCCAGATCTCTCTTTCCTACACTTATGAACCGGGTGAAGACTGATACACTCTGTCTCAGAGACACGAAGTGACTGAAGTGTCCACACCGAATTCTCTGCACCTCACTTCTCCTCCTTTACTCTCTCCCATGTGGACTTTACGTTCTTCCGCTTCGCTGTGTGAACTTTTCAACCTGTAAACTCTGCATGGCCCCTTTTTCTCTTGTCCCACGTCAAATCTCGAAGTGGATTCTTCCTTTTCAAGCTGACTTCAACTTCTCTTTTTTCAACACTCCTCCTTTCAGCGCTCCTGTCCTGCCGTTCGACAGGCAGACAGGCCCTGTGGACACATCATTCTCACTACACAATGACCAACTTCATTTTTGCCTCTGATTGACATGTCTCACACACACACACACACACACACACACACACACACACACACACACACACAAACTGTAGCTTGTAGCTGTTTCCCCTCTTGAATAGTATTACCTTTACCTCATTCGCTTCTGCTTGTCTCTCATTTGCCTTCACATTCTGACTTTGAATGAAGAACCTCACAGTGTGTGTATCTGTGTGTGGGTGGGTGTCTGTATTCACTGGCGCCAGTCTGTCCCCCAACCCTTTCAAAACCACTGTCATGTCCCACATGACGGCGCTTCCATGCATTGTCTGTAACACTTGACTCCATCTTTACCTGTCTGTTTCCCGTTTTCTGAACTCGTCCTCTAATGCTTGAAGTCTCTATTGCCTCGGAGTACAGGAAGATATTTAACCGCGGGGAAGAGGAGATTGTGTAACGACGCTTTTAGGGGGTTTTCTTTGTTCGGGTGTGTGTGTATGATGGCGTCCACATTGAATCTCAACACTTTAAATGAGTGCATTATTGAAGACACGATTAAAAATTCAGTTTGCAACCTTCGAAACATCCTCAGCACTCATCATTACGGAAATGCGTAGTTGTAGGTATCCTTCAAACTTCACGTGAATATTTAAGGGTTTTTTTTTTTTGCATTCTACTTTGCAAACGTTTGTGTTTTTCGACTTGTAGAGTCGCAAACGCGTGTCTTTTCGAGAGTATTTACACATTTTCATTTGACTTGGAATTAAGTTTTACAAATTATATTCAAATATGTTGGTTATATTTTTATTGAAAGTGTGATGTTTATTGAAAATCTATAAAAAATAAATCGATTTGTATTTTTATATATATTCGTTTCATTAAATTAACAGAGTGGGGTCTTTCATGCTTTTTATGCTTTATATCATTTTAAACTTAATCAAAACCAAAGTGATATCCATATTATGACACAGCTTTATATCATCATATTACACAGCGCTATTTATTCATACAGTGTGCAAACTGTGTAACTTTTACTATCAACATTTTTAACGTTCAGTCAGGTTTTTTTGTCAATTTTACTGACAAAATATGTAGTTTTTTTTTTTTTATAAGTCAGTTTATGTGGAACAATTTGAAAGATATCATACTTTTTTATTGAATCTAAAAGATATAGTGTGTTTCCCAGTTTCTTTTTTTCTTTTCACACATACAATCAAAATCAAGTGTTTAAGTGAGATTCTGAACAGCAAAAGGCCCATAATTGCTTTTTTTTTTACAATCAGATAATGAGATAAAATCTTAACATGATGGACTTCTGATTGGAAGGTTGTGTGCTGATGAGCACTGTTGGGTTTCTAATTGTTTTAGAAGTAAAATGGGAAAGAGGGAGGGACAGAAAGCAAAAGACAGAATAAATGTAAGACAGAATAATGTGAGACAAAAAGAAAGAAAGAAAGAAAGAAAGAGAAAGTAAAAGGCACAAATAACGAAAGAAAAAGAAAGAAAATAAAAGGCACAAATAACGAAAGAAAAAGAAAGAAAGTGAAAAGGAGAAATAGAGAGAGAGAGAGAGAGAAAAAAGATTCTGAAAAGCAGAAATAATGTGACACAAAAAGAAAGAAAGAAAGAAAGAAAGAAAGAAAGAAAGAAAGTAAAAGGCAGAAATAGGGAGAGAGAAAGAGAATGAAAAAAGGACAAAAAAAGTGAAAGTAGAAATAGAGAGAGAGAGAGAGAGAGAGAGAAAGGAATAAAGAGAATGATAGGGAAAAGAAGAGAAAGAAAGTGAAAGGCAGAAATGGGGAGAGAGAAAGAGAATGAAAAAAGAACAAAAAAAAGTTAAAAGAATTAGAGAGAGAAAGGAAGAAAGAGAATGATAGGGAAAAGGAGAGAAAGAAAGTAATAGGCAGAAATATGGAGAAAGAGAAAGAACGAGAATAAAAAAAGGACAGTAAAAAATGGAAAGAAAGAAATAGAGATAGAAAGGAAGAAAGAGAATGATAGGAAAAAGGAGGGATAGAAAGTGAAATGAAAATAGATGATAACCACAAGCTAAACAAGTGAGAAAGTAAGTAAATAAGAGGTGAAAAACTGAAGACTGATGAATAGAGGAAATGAAATAAAAGTGAATAAACGAAAGAGAATAGACAGAAAAAGAGAACCAAAATAAATACAAATTAAACAATAGGGAAAATAAACTGCATTCTCTCTCTTTCCCTAAATAAATGTGTTAGTGTTCAGTTTATTCCTGGAAGGATTGTCCTTCTTTCCATCTGTTTACTCCTCAATTTACTCGTTTCTATAAATTCCCTCCCTCCAGCCAGATCTCTCTTTCCTACACTTATGAACCGGGTGAAGACTGATACACTCTGTCTCAGAGACACGTGAAAGGCAAGAAAGAATGAATGAATGAATTTAAACAAAGAAAAGAATATAAATTGAGAAAGAGAAATAAAGGAATGAAGACAAGTAAAAAAGAGCAAAAAAAAAGGCAAAAATTATAGAATAGAAGAGATAAACAGAAGATGGAGGGAAAGCAAGAAAGATTACGCAAATCAGGGAAAAGTGTAAGCGGAAAAAAAGGAAATGGAAAAATTTATTATGAATGAATAAATGAAGTAGTGACAATTAATTCATTAAGAAAAGGAAAAAAATGAGGGAAAGAAAGGACAGAAGGGAAAGAAAAATAAAGAAACTTAAGGAGAGAGTGAGAGAGAGACAGGCGGAACAATTGGAAAAAAACGAAGAGAAGCTGAAGATGGAGTGGGGGAAAAAAGGAAGAGTGGAGATAAAGGAAGAGCGGAGATAAAATAATGGAGTAAATGTAAAAAAAAAAGAGAAAGAAAGAAGCTGTAAAAAAAAAATAAATAAAAAGTGAAATGAAAGTGTGGAAGGAGAAATAAAGGCACATAATGAATGAGAAAAAAGAAAGAAAAGTTGTAATGGGGAGAGAAAAACTTGAAGGAAGATTGGAAAGAAAAAAAGAGTGCACTTGGTTTATAGCAGCAAAAAAATCGACTGCAGATTCTGTCTATCTGTCTTTTTTTTTTTTTTTTTCTCATCTGTCCATCCTGCAGTCCATCTGTCCATTAGGAACAAACCGCTGATGTCTGTGGAAAAGAAGCGAAATCCGGGCAGTTAAATTGCGTCTGCAGCAGAACAGCAGCTCTCTTCACCTTTCAGGCCAGTTAGCGTGACAGGCCAGTTAGCGCCGAGGATGCTAACACACTAGCGTTGCTGAGCATGCTAAGTCTTATCTGTAACCATGGCCTGGCCGCCTGGATGTCTAAATAAAATGAGAGAAAACCTGAGACAAAATTTTTGCCTCTCTTCTATCTTCTTTACTCTTCCCCATGTAAAAAAAAAAAACCCTCCTTCACCACAGGAATAAAAATGGCCGAATGAAAAACGGCAGGGCGAAAAAGCGCTAGCAGCAGCAGCACCTGCTCCTAACAACTTTCCTGACATAAGAGGATCCTTTCATCTGTCTTTTTTTCTTCCCCCTCCAGAAGCTTTAAGGATGAGTCAGCGTCCCCCCCCCCCATCCTTCTCTTTTAAGCGTGAAGAAAAACCCAATTTCTCCTGAAACGAGTTGAAAAAATTGAGAAACGTTTATCATTAGCGCCTCGGTGTCTGAGGGTCCGCCTTTACTGAGTAAATTAATAAACAATCCACAAAAAGTAATAAAAACTGTCAAGAATTTTTGGTCATGTTTAAAAGTTTGCAGAGCCTGAGGATAAAATTGGGGAAAGTGGGATTGAGGGACTGAAAGTGAATAGTAGAAACACCTTGCTAGTCATACAGCAGTGTGAAAATAAAGAAATAAGCAGAAGGAGAGAAACAAAGAAGCAAGAGAAATGCAAGAATGCCCTCGAGCATAGATTGATGGCTAGATGGATGGATTGATGGCTACATGGATTGATGGCTAGATGGATTGATGGCTAGATGGATTGATGGATTGCTAGATGAATGGAT